>QRDG01000194.1:0-144830 GCA_012064385.1 Puccinellia tenuiflora
ATTGTTAAAGTTCGCTCTTGGGCCCTGAAATCCCAGAGCCGGCCCTGTATGAGGGATGACGAGAACGCCATGAGGTGCGGGAGCTCACTGCTCAGGGGGCAGTCCGATCCCCAAGCCACCCGAGAGCGGTCACATCGCGCCGTTCGCGAGCAGGGAGAGCGCTGGTGCTGCCGATGCGCTGACGTAGATGGGATCACGATGGTCAGACGTGGTCGACCTGGGAGATGGGATCACGAGGAACAGAGTCCAGGTGCGGGGGTGGGGTGGGGGGACCCTCTGTGGCGATGCCTGTACCCGAATAATGGAATATGGTCAGGCTGTAGTTGACCCGCTGCCCTCTAAACTCGTCTTCCGTTGAGCCTCACGATTCTGCCGGTGACAACCAATTTTCACCCGCAGAATACCAGCAGCACGTTGTCGTGTACTTGCTGTTGGATAATACGAAGTGGACTGCGTTTGCAACCCAGTTTTATTCCCATGGAAGAGGCGACAAACTGCACCGCAGGGAATGCCGTAGGAATGAGTTTCGACGAGAGGGAAGTGAGCCTAGCTCAACTGGCCGGGGGAGTGGATATACAAACCCAACACTCAGTTTCAAGTCCCCGCGGACGCGAATTTAGGTTTCTATTTATACTTAAGGATTAGGACTTCCTGATACTTCCTAATACTCATGAATTTTATCCTGAGGACCAGACTTGGTTATTGACCATGATAAAAATCCTAATACTCATGCATAATGGCTGTGTGCTTTCCTAATTGGTGCAGAGGCCGGGGAAGTGAAACTCTCCCCCAAAAAGTTTTTGATATGTATTCTCGTTTTTTTGGTTCTTTGGCTGTGTGCATCTTTGCTATGCAGAGACCGGATATAGGCATATTTTGTATCGTTGATACATTGAAATGAAATTCCCTTTATCAAAAAAAAAGAGTTTCGATGAGAGGTTTGCAGTAATGAGGAGCATAGGGTTGGAGAGCATTGACGATGAGGATGATCTTAGGAGGCTACTGGATGAGAAGGTTGCTCCTGTTTGCTATGTTTGGTGTGTTCCCTCCCCTTACGTACATAATGCCCAGGGGATCATGATGGTGGTTGCAGAGTTAAAATCTTGATGGCAGATTGTTTGCTCGTATACAGAACAAATTGGACGGTGATGTAACCAAAATTCGGACTACTGGACTTTACATGATTGAGATATGGAAAGCAGTTGGCTTGGAACCTGTTGGAAGAACTGAACGCCCAACATAGCATAGCCACCGGCCCAACAGCATCCGGCGGATCACCGGCGCTAGTCTCATGAGCTCCGGCAACACCGCTCTGTCGGTGGTCGTGAGTCGTGACACGCGCCATTAGGACGAACCCGATGTCAACGCCTGCGGCCTGCCAGTAGTCTCCCGGCCATGGACATGACGAAGGACGACGCAAGTGTCATCACGGCAGCGCCAGCTTAGCTGGCGGCGGCAAGGCCGATGGAGATCCTAGACTACGGTCCATGTGTAGACGAGCGGGTGTCCCATCGTCCCAGAACCTAGTTGCCATGATGTTACAAGCGATAGCAAAACAACGGCGAAATTAAGCAAGATCAAACCAACGGGGATACGAGATTTTAACGTGGAAAACCCTTCCAACAAGGAAGAGAAAAAACTACGGGCGCCAGCCAACAATACTCCACTATTTCGAGGTGAGGTTACAAACGCGCCGGGATTTACAATGTGTGGCTTATCTCCGACGGCGGGTTACAAGACGTATTTATAGTGGTCCTGACCTAAACTATGTCGGTAACAATCGGTGTCCTTCGGCCCAAGCCTACCAGCGGCGGGCCTCGCTTCGCTCTGTTGTTAGCCTTCTCACTTATAGAAGCGGATTTCGATCACCATAAAATAACACACGACAGCTACATCCTTTGTGACCTTTCTTTTACCTCAAAGAAAGGGCTATGATCACTACGATCATGTATTCGATTTGGACTTCAAGAAATAATATTACTCATGGGGAGGCAGGGTACAACCCTACCAAGACTATGAAGTCCATTAGTGAGACTCTGCAAACTTGGGAGTTGCCTAGGAAGCAGTCTCAAGGGAAGCATCAGAGACCATTCTGTAAATGAAGGAAACCACCAGAAAATACAGTTAAGATTAATCCGGATGGAGCGGTTAGGGTGGATGAAGGGAGGGCTGCAGTTGGGCTTGTGGCACGAGATGGTGATGGCTTCCTAGCTGCTTCCGCAAAGGTTTATGAAGGGATCGTTGATCCTTTGGCCATTGAAGCATTAGCGTTGCGTGATGCTTATACCCTTGCATTGGAAAGGGGTTTTTCTATTGTCTGTCTTGAGACAGATTGTGAGGTGCTTCTGAACCTTCTGAAGAACCGAGGTGGGGATCGTTCGATTGTCAAAGCTATCTTAGATGAGGTTTGTGAGTTAGGTAGACTGCTTTCTTATTTTTCTACTGCGTTTGCCCGTCGCGAAGCTAACCAAGCGGCCCATGATTGCGCAAAGTTTGCGGTGATTCATAATGGGTCGTTTAATTGGGAAGCTGAGCCTCTGGCCTTTTTAATTCATAGCCTTCAGGCTGATTGTAACTCCGTGGTTAATAATTAATAAAGCAGTGGTTTAATACGGAAAGGTTTCCCTTTCCGAAGGGCACTCCAGCCTCGCAAACATGACACGTGGTGGTGCTGTGGGAAGTGGCAAAATCAAATTTGCTCTCTGCTAGCTATGATCGATCAGCACACGCACGCAAGGGCCGATCGAAGACCCGTGCGCGTACGCGTCCAGGCTGGCCGAAGCCCCGTGCACGTTCGGCCGCGCACATGACTCCCTTCCGCGTACACATCCGTTGCGCGTCCTGTACATCCGAAGCTGCCGTACACAGAAAATAACTGCGATCCGGATATATAGATTGCTGCGAGAAGGGTGTACAAGCACACAGAAAACGGAGTACAAAGTACGTTGACATCGGAAGTACAAGTACGTTCAAACCCGAAGTACATGTACGTTCAAACCGAATGTACAGGTATTCAACTTTTAAATGTACAAATTTTTTTGTTGTCAAAACCTATCGATATGGGATCTAGTTTTGATGATATCGACATGATGAGTTCAAAAGTGAAAACGGTTCGTAATTTGGATAAGCGGTTCTCAAGATATTTTGTTTTTTTAACATCGGTTAAAAAAATAAAAGAGAAAAGCTACCCTCCCACCGAGTACAAGTACACAGAAAACGGAGTACAAAGTACGTTGACAACGGAAGTACAAGTACGTTCAAACCCGAAGTATATGTATGTTCAAACCGAATGTACATGTATTCAACTTTTGAATGTACAAAAAAAAGATCGTCAAAACCTATCGACATAGGATCTAGTTTTGAAAATCTCGACGCGAGGAGTTCAAAAGTGAAAACGGTGGTATTGTACAATGTAGGGCCCTACTAGATTCGAATTTTCTGACATTAAACTGAATTCACTAAAAAAAGGGTTCTCTTTGTAAAGGGAACCTAAGTTGCACTCCCGTCGCGACATGTGTCGCCTTCTCCTCGCTTGGTCACCCGTGGATGCTTGCATGTCCGACAAGTGTCGCAACCGGAGTTAAATTAGGGATGAGAGAGAAAGGGATACGGGAGGTGGGAGGGGTAGCTTTTTTTCTTTTATTTTTTTAACCGAAGTTGAAAAACGAAATATCTTGAGAACCGGTTATCCAAATTAGTTTTTGCTCCGTTTGGGTCGCGAAACGGACAGGAAATCTCCGACCGCGTTCGGCCGAGGGTAGTGCACCCAACGCGTCCGACCCATTTTTTTTCATTAGCAGACCTGGAAAGGGCCGTTTCGATTAATAGATAGGGGATGGGCCACAAATGGCCTGTTTACACATAATTATACACACAAAAAAAAAACCAAACTAGCTACTGCCCTAGCTACTGGCCTAGCTACTGCCCTGGCTACCGGTGGCCTACTCCTCGTCCTCGTTGGAGAGGTCAATGAACGGCGGCGGGGCCCAAAGATGGGCCGGTGGAACTCTCGCAGTGGGAGTAGGTGGCTGGTCTTGCGGCTGCTCCGGCGGCGGCGGAAGCAGCTGGGGCAGCGGGGAAGTCCATACCCAGCGCTGCCCGATGAGCCCTCGGGGAGTGGCGGAGCCGGCGGCAGATCAAGGTCCAAGGTCTCGAACCACTGCGGCGACGGCGGAGGATTGTGGGCCTCCTCGGCAGACAGGAGCAGCACGTCGTGCAGGCCTGGACACCGCCGGCCCTCCTCCTCGGCGTGGGTGCGCAGCGAGTCCTCCATCACCTTTTTGAGGATCTCCTCCTCCTCCTCCTCGGTGGGCTCGCCACGCTGCTCCTCCTCCTCCACTTTCTCCTTCACCCACATTGGTGGGGGAGGCGGTGGTGGAGCATAGCCGCGTGGTGGCGGCGGCGGCCGCACGGACAGGAAAGCCGTCCTGCGCCGCACGTCGTGCTCGTCCTTGAACCAAGTGTCCCAGAAGGGACTGTTCGCCGAGAACGCCGGGTCGGCGCGGAGGTTCGGCGGGAGCTGGGACCGGCGACGCTGGATCTCCTCCGTTCTCGCTCGGCCGCTCGTCGGGATGGGCGGCACCGAAATCCTTATCGGATTCAGATGCCATCCGTCGGCGAGATGGACGTCTGGCCAGGGTAGAGGGACAGTGTGTCCCAGTACCACTGGCAGGTGGTGCCGTTGAGGTACGGTCGGTACCTCACGCGCCGCCGGTTCGCCACCGCCGGCGGTGCAAGCTGGAACGGAGCGGTGGGGGGAGCCGGCGTCGAGCGTGCCGGGGCCGCGCGGCGGCGGGAGGACCCGGCCTCGGCGTCGTTCTTCGTCTTGCGGCCGAAGAAGCCCATTGTGGCTGTAGCTGGCTAGGGTTTGTGCCGGCAGCGAGGGAGCAGATGGGGACGAAAGTGTAAATGGGAGTGGGGTTCCAGCCGGGGACCGCACGGGTGGATAAAAAGAAGGACTGGGGGGCGGTTCCTGTCACTGCGAAGTGGGACCGAGCCCAGGTGTGGACAAATGCGAACGGACGCCGCGTCGCTCCGTTTCCTGTCCGCGCCGACACAAACCCGGCTCAAATTTGGGCCGGATTTGAATCGAAACGGACGAAAAAACGGACGTCGGTCCGTTTGCGTCGGCGCGTTGGGACCTGATTTCAATCCATCCGGATCGAAACGGACCGTTTCGGACGAAATGGGTCGACGCGTTGGAAATGGCCTACTCGGAACGATCAACTCCTCCTGGCCTGGTCCGGCATGGCCGTGGGGCGATCGCGGTGTCCAGGCGTAGTTGTTGGACGTGGGTGTCTAGATTTTCAATCGGTAGACGGTGTACGCGTGTGAATAGATAGGACGTACTCCCTCCGTCCCGATTTAATCTACATCCTAGCTCCACAATTTGTCCCGAATTAGTCTACATTCTGGGTGAGGTCCACCCCGATACTTGAGATGGAGAGAGTGTACACACCATGTATGCATCGGTTTACTTTTTTCCATGCATGAATTGTATTAATTCATCTTGGTTTAACCAATGGGTGCTTTGTTTCTTATGAGAGTATAATTATGATGCATGGTGGGGTGTGTAAAAGTAATACTAAAAAATGCTAGTCTAATTTGTCTGAAATTTTCTAAGACGTAGATTAAATCAGAATGGAGGGAATATGTATCAATCAGATCACGCGCGGCTTTGCAATCGATCAGTGTCATGTTGCCTTACAAGGTTCTGCAATCGTACACGTACGGCTGGGCTGCAGCAAAGCAGTTTTGCAATCCATCAGCGGTTTTATTCCCGTATACTATACACTACCACGGCCGGACTGCACGGTATACCGGGCATACCCTGTGCATCCCGACGCACCTTTGAATGGTACAGATACTGAGAGCATCTGGATCCCAGAGCCAAAATGCCAGCCCCTGGTTTTAGCCCTATCAAAATATGGATGATATTGATGCAAAAATTAGCTACAAGGGATAAGAATGGGGAAATAGGGAGATTAGATACGAGTCTTTGAATTTTTTTCTTGCATTTAATGCTTCATGAAATAAATAGAAAGCAAGATTGTAAAGAGATACAAAAAAGATCCTTTCTGGTATCTAAATGTGCTCAATGTAAGGTTTCATGATAAATTTGATTATGGTTTATCAGGATCTACATTATTCTACAAGCACATTTTTTTCCGCATGGCATGTATCATGCGGTGACAAGTAAACTGATTAACAAAAATTGTGGCAAATGAGAAAAATAGTGATTAATATGAAACTCTATGATTTTGCTTGATAAGCCATTGAACTTTTGCTATTAGTTCTATATACACCAAGATTTATACAAACATTTAATGTACTTAATGAAAACTTAAAAAATTGAGTACGCTTTCATGGGATGTACAATTTTTTCGCCAGAGTTTGGTCAGAAAGATAATTAAATTAAAATACATCAAATTACCAACATTAATATTTTGTTAGTAAAGAGCCAAGCTAAAAAGAGAAAAGCATGATGAGCAATAGGAAATAACTAAAAAACCTGAAGGGAAAAGTCTATTTCAACCTTGAATTCGTAGAGGTTCGACGAAATGAATCCTAAACTTCAAATCCCTGTCGTTTGTACCCTCAACTTACGAATCCCGGTCTAAATCAAACCTAGAGCTGTTTGGTACATCGGGAAATCAATAATCCCGACCAGGATTACATATTACTCTCAATGACAGTGGGGTCCAGTTGTCTGTTCCATCCCTCATAAAAAATATAGAAATACAAAAAATAAAAAGTCAAGAGAGAATGTATGCACGCACCCGTAGCTTTCACGCACGCCTCAATCGTACTCCCTCCGTTCCATAATATAAGATGTTTTAGTCCTTTTCCACATTCGTATTTGTACCACATGTATCTAGACATGTTTTAGTGTATGTGTTCACCCACTTTCCATTCTTTACTCCGAATCTAGACAACATGTGAAACATCTAAAACATCTTATATTGTGGAACGGAGGGAGTAGCTACTAGCTAGCTAGCTCGCAGCGAACGAGAAGCGCGGGCATCCAGCTAGCTAGCTCGCAGAGAACACGGCGCGATGAACACAAACATATAGGTGAAAATTAAAAATAGTTCATGATTTCCACGCTAATAAAAGTATAAATTTAATGTTTGACCTTGATTTGGACTTGAAACACGACCTAAACATGCTAAGAAATAGCACAAATGATGCCTATGATTTTTTTTGTACAAAATTTTGGGTGTTCAGCTGAACACCCATGACCAAGCGTGGATCCGTCCCTGCGCGCAGGGCGTGGTGCGCGGCTGGCCAGCGCGTACGACAGGCGGGGGCGCTGCACGCGGCGACACGATGAGAGTGCGTACGGCGTTCGGAGGTGCTACACGGCGACGCGACGAGCGACAGTGCTCGGCGCGACAGCGGTGCTTGGCCGTAAGCTCGGAGGCGCGGCGGCTGCGGGGTGTACTCGCTCTCCCGAGCCCTCTTTGTCATCGTGCAGCCAGGGTGGCGTCGCTCTCTCGCTCTCACGAAGGCGCAGTGGATGGCAACGTGGATCGTCCAGGGAGCATCGGGGGAGCGGCGGTGCTCGAACGCGCACGACGTTGGACAGCACGCTCCGGTCAGTGAAAGAAGGGGATGACATGTGGGCCAGATTCACCAGTGAAAGCACCTAATTATTTAGTATGAGATTTCTTCTACTTTTCACGTGCAAAAAATCTTCAAGGTTCGATTTAGACCGTGATTCGTAAGTTTAGGGTACAAACGACAGGAATTTAGAGTTCAGGGTTCATTTCGTCGAATCTCTACGAGTTTAAGGTTGAAAATAACTTTTTTCAAATCTGAAACTCTCTCATCCTCCACCCGTTAGCATTAAAACATTTTGTTAGCCTAAATTACTGGACACGTTGTGTGTGCCTTGGCTCAGGTGGGCCCACTCGTATCTGGCGCTATATAACCCCGCGTCGGCGTGGGCAAGGGTGCGAGAGGCGGGCGGCCAAATACACAAGCCACACCGGTAAGGAATTTGGAAATTTGAACTTGCAGAGCTCTTTTTGTCTCATGTGACATACTCGTGTTCGCACTCCTCCGCAGCTCCGCTTCGCGCTCCTGCGGGCAATGGCGGACGCGCCGCACGAGCTGCGCCGGGGTAACGGGATGCTCGATCCACCAACACGTCCTCCTACTCGGAAGACGATGCTTGTACCGCCACCATCGCCGCCCCTGCCGTCGCTGGAGTTCCCGGTGCCAAGGCGAGCGCCGCCACCGCCGCCACCGCCGCCTCCGACCAAGCGCGCCCATACGCCCCCGCCGCCTCCGACCAAGCGCGCACCTACGCCCCCGCCGCCTCCGACCAAGCGCGGCCCTACGCCCCCGCCGCCTCCGACCAAGCGCGTCCCTACGCCCCCGCCTCCACACTCGCGCAAGTGTCCGCTGCCGCCGCCGCCGCCGCCACCGCCGCCTCCGACCAAGTGCGCCCATACGCCCCCGCCTCCACACTCGCGCAAGTGTCCGCCGCCGCCGCCCCCGCCACCACCACCGGCGCCTCCGGCGAACCGTGTACCTCCACCCTCGCCTCGTCAATTGCACAACCTCTCTCAGCCAATTGGAGCACCGGCGTCGCCGACACGCCAAGCGCCTCCACGGCCGACGACCCAACCGCCGCCAACGCCGACGACGTGCGACTGTTCATCTACGCCATCACCAGAGCCTGAACCTCCAGTAAGCTCTGTTTCCCACGAATTTTGGGTGCTCCGATTTGGGTGGGGTTTTTTAAAACGACGCCGCAATTGATGTGATCCGAGATTTCATAGGGAGTTTCAACTTTCAATCCACGAAAATAACGCGTCGCCGCCGACTCGCTTGCGCCCCCTTTGGTGGTTAACGCGTCGTATGTTGCTCGAATTTGCACATCCAGGGCACCGCCTGATCGGTGGTCAACTGATCATCCTTTTTTTATCCCAATTTCGCAGTGTATATTTGTTGTTATGTGCTGACCTCAGCTCCAGCTTTTGCTTGCTGTTTACCGATGTGCTCTTGAATTTTATATCCTGCAAAATTAGTGTGGTCACCAGTTTGTTCTAATTAAGCATTATTCATGAGGTTTGTTAGTGATTACTGATTTCATGTGCTCCTTATGTAAGAGCTAGGATTACTGTGTTATTCCTTTTGCATTCTGGTATCAGTATTGGTTAAGAGCTAGGATTCCAGGTGTTAAACACACTTTTATTTTGCATCCTGTGATTCTAGTTAAGAGCGTAGGAGTCCAGACGTAGATTCATATTTGGGCAGATAGTGACCAACCCTCAGATCGAAGTAGCATCTGGACCCCCATACACTTCAGAACTGGGATTATCATGCCCTACATGTAAAACTTGAGCTGGAGACGGATATACCTGCAGACACTTAATTCCAGTAGCCAGTAGTGGCAGTGCTATAATATTCTATTCTGTGGTTTTTGGTTAAATAGAGATCAATCGTGCATCAGTTCCCTATTTATGGGTAGATACTTCTGCAGCGTTTACATAGTTGACAAGAGTTTTCGTTGTGCTCAGCTATAATATATATATATCGATATTTGTTATCAGCAGTCTGCAACTTAGGTTCATATGTTTGTTAGCATATATATCTCTGTATGCTTTTCATGCTGACGAACTGTTCCCAATGTTTTTGCTAGGCTGGTATCAGATTTGTTGAGAAGTGGGTCTGCGGTTTCCTTGGCAACACCATCTCACTCATCTTAACCCTTATGCCACTGCTGCACTACATTAAGTTTGGGGATTTTGAAAAAACCATCAAACTCTTTCACAGCACAGGGATCCAGATCAATTTGGTCAATAGTCTTCTCTGGTTACTATATGGCATTGTGGTTCTTAAAGACAAAGCTGTGGATGCGATCATTTTTAATTCTTTCTTCTGTGGAATAAACCTGTGCTATCTCATGATTCTATACGGACATCAGCGCAAAACTCTAAAAGTGAGTACATGATATCCTTACCTGCAGCATGATATCTTTAGCAAATAACAAATATGGCAAAGCTCATCTATATTTACATTTCTAATTAGAGTTTTATGTCAGGGTTACCTTTGGTCTGCTAGCGTCATAGTATCTTTAGCTGGTGCACTTGCCATCACCGAACTGAAGCTATCTGAGGCAACAAATTCAAAATTGGAGATTGCTTTTGGTAGTGCTGGTCTGTTAGCTTTGAGTACCTGTCACATCCTGCAAATATATGAACTTGTGAGTAATGAGTAATATCAGTATGTTTATTGTAGTTTTTGTTATATACATAGCACATTCTTATGTAAATTTTGCAGTACCAAACCAAGGAAGAAGTCCTATTGATTCCGGTTGTAGTGAATGCTGCTCCAAGTGCGATATTCACAGTTTGTCAGTCAACTGTAACTTTCTTGAGTCACAGAGACGAAGCAATTATGGTGGTACGATATGGTTCACATCTTTTTTAAACACACTATGATATTGTGCTATCAAACATCACATATGTATCTTATTTGCAGATTCAATGCTGCGTTAACCTCAGCGCATATTTTGTGACAATTATCTTACTATGGGAAGTGGAGGCCACGATTCGTGCAAAGAAGATCCCAGTAGATTTAAATGCCAGTGATGGTAAATTATTTCTGCTTATAAAAGTTAGATCATTGCTTGAAATAAGGATGGAATATATCTAAGCCTGATTATTGAAAGGAACAAGTAAACTCTATGTTTGGATAATGTTGCGTGGATGATTGGTTGGTAATGCTTGTGAAAATTTGGGGCATATGACTGAATCATCTGAAATATCCATAGACTGTTGTTTCGTAGTATTTGGCCATGCTGCTGCCTGCAGTGGTAACAAAATAACATTATAGATCTGTACAACTTCTGAGCTTTAAGTCTTTAACAGTATAGGAAGTGAACATCACTGTGGTTAACGGACATATTTCAGAACTTATTTTTGATATCTATTTTCGTTATTTAATTCTGATACCGTTTAGATGTTGACAGTGTTGACAAAGGTGTTCTTGATGCTCTTCCTGAATTGAACAATCCATGTGGTGTAGAGTAGATCTGCACATTTTTTGATTGTTTATTTTGAACATTCTTCACTTTCACAGTTGAGTTAGGTCCAGTTGTTGTTCAGACAGACGAAAGAACTGCAAATGGTGATGCTCCTCATCCCCCTCATCCCCAAAGAGGTATTGAACTACTTCAAAAACAATCTGAATATTTGATACACTGCTTGTGATAGCCTGATTGGAACATATTGTTGATGGTCTTAATTCATAAATTATTGACGTACATGAAATTAGTTGGTTATTCATTAAACGCTCTTTGGCAGATAATTCACAAAATACTGATGTTGGTGGACTGCAAGATAACTTGGACTCAGATGCTTCTGATCCACTGGAAGGTAGTGAAGTACTTAATTTTGTTTGCTGAATGTCATCTAAAAATGAAAACTGCTCAAACTTTATTGCTTTTGATTCAGAAACCATCAGTGTATCTGATGGAGCAGTCCAAAAATACCCTAATACTAATTCTGTTGATAAATATGTAAATTGGTGAAACTTATTTGCTTCTTATTCAGAAATTGTTGAAGCGCACATGGATGAAATCCAAGTACATCGGAATGTCTATCAGACTTCTGATATAAAAGGTACTCCACTACATCAAATTAATTGCAGCATGAGATTGAAATGTGGGCTATTGGTTATACTAACTCCTGTGCTTCTGATTGAGAAGTTGTCTTAGTACCTATCTATGGCCTACAAGGTATTCAAAATGCTTATGAGCACAATGGCCTGCAAGGTACTCCACAATTTCAAATTAAATTGAAGCATGAAATTGAAAAGTGAACTGCTGTTGATACCATTTGCTGCAGACTCAGGAAATGGTGCGCACGAAGCAACTGGCACAGCAGATACTGAACTGAATTTACAAATCCAGAATGGTTCGAAGAAACGTACAAGGAAAGAGAATTTTGTAAGCCTAAATCCCCTCCCCTCCCCCCCCCCCCCCCCCCCCCCCCCCCAAAAAAAAAGAAAATCTGGTGCTTTCGGTTCAGGGATTTCATTTGAATTTTGGTGCCACTTCTTGTAGGGAGAAATGATCAGAAGCGATACCGCTATGAAAAGGCAAAAACTTGGAAGGACCGGAGAGAAGCGGGCCAAGAGAACATCTTTCTGCTTGCGACTCATTGGATGCGTGGATTGAGCCTAGAGACCGTCGACATACGGAATTTCGTTGGCCTTCAGTAACCGACGAGAGCGTGTTCACAACTTCACATGAATCTGAAGTTGTGCCGTGCGTAATATAGTAGTGATACAATACATACAACCCATTTCTTGCCGCAATATGCCTAGACCCCTTATCTTCTGTGTAGATCCCTTATCTTCTGTGTATCCTACGCTTCCTACAACCCTTTTCTTGCAGCAATCTGCAACTACAGGGCCTTTGAACAAATTAACGAATGTGTCTACGCCTATTCTAGTACGATTATAGATTACAATGTAACAATTCCATCTTGTCATGTCGTTTGCCATCTCTGACATCTTTTGGTCAGTATTGAGAGTTCTGGAAGAACATGTCCTCCCTCGGCTCCTCCTTGGCGCTCGAGGCGTGCATCGCGTCGTTCTGCCTCTGCTGCTGCTGGTGCTGGCACATGTACGACGCCGTCGGGTTGTCGAACCCGGAGAAGCCGAAGATGCCGTTGAAGCCGAACGAGCCCTGGCTCTGGCTGCCGAACCCGTCAGCCCTCGGCGCATACTGCTGTGTCCCGGCGGCGCCGGTTTGGTATGTCAAGGCGGCCGGCTGCTGGTTTGCCATGTATTGATGGCTGGTGCTCACGGCGCTGTCCGTCGCCGGCCGGGGCGCGGGGCGGTAGAGCGCAGGGCTCCCCCTGGCGGCGGGCACGTCGTGGTTGTGCTTGCCCTCGCAGGTGGTGATCACGGCGCGCAGGTCGTGCGACGCGCGCTCCACGTGCTTCCGCACGGGGCACCCCACCGTGGTGCACTTGTAGTAGCTCCGCGGGTTCGGGTTGCCCTTCACCACCTTCTACCCGTACTTCCTCCACCGGTAGCCGTCGTCGAGGATGTCGATGTCGCTCATGGTCTGGACCACCACCCTCGGCTCCCCCACCGTCCGGTTGCCGGCCACGTTGATTCCCTCGCCGTCACCGTCTTTCCTCCTACAGATTTGGGACAAATAGCAGGTTAATTTCCCCTGTTCTTCGAAATAATGTTGTAAAACGTAACATTTCGCGCCAAAATTCGTAACACGGCACTCACCATTTCTTGGAATCCGGCTCATCGTCGTCGAGCTCGTTGCCTGCCCGCGGCGAGCTCACGCCGATCTCGTCGTCCCCGAAGGACGCCGACGAGTTCTCTGGCGTGGAGACGGGCGCGCCCGACATCCCTCCGAAGGAATGCTCGGACCCGGCCTCGAATTGGCCGACGTCTCGACGCTCCCCGACGACGAGTAGTCATCGGCGGAGAAGTACAACGACACCCGACTCAGAGACAAAACTGCGCGCGTCTGCGTTTTTTTTTGACTGTAAAACCGTGAGGGAAGCCCCCACGGTATAATTTTATTAAAAAGACATAGTACAATAAGTTAGGTTGAGAGGATCAACCCATATTACAAAGAGGAGGCAGGGAAGACACAAGAACTATCAAAACTAAATAGAACCATTCCAAGTAATCAGAGCTTGCTTCTTTGGGGATTTTAGTCTATACTCCAACACACCCGAACTATGAGCCGCCTCGCAGCACACCAACCGCGTCAAACTCGCCGGCCACGACGCGTCCACCCTGTCACCGTTCCAGAAACCAGCCGCTCCTTTGCAAACTCATCTCCTCTGGCAGCATCACCACGTCGTTTGAATTTTCTTCCTGGACCCATCCAGAATTCCAGATATTACTATGTAAGAATAGAAAAAATGTCTCATCACACAAGAAAAGGGGATAGAATCGAGGCCTAATTTCTTCCTTCCGTCCAGCACATCCGCCATCCGGCGTCCCTTCTCCGAACAATCCCGTTTCCAATTCCTCTTTCTCCCCCCCACCCATTCTCCTCTCTTTCTCCTTCCTCCCTCCCTCTGCCGCGAGGAGGAGGGGAAAGAGAAGAAGAAGAAGAGGCGGACGCCACCGGAGAGAAAGAAGAGGGAAACGGGACCAATCCAACCAGGTGCCGTCGCCCCCGCACCGCCGCAGCCGCAGGCATGTCGCCATTCTACCTTGCGCGCGGGGCTTCCAAGGTGCGTCTGTCCGCCCGATCCGCTGGCATGTTCTCTCGGCGGGGGATCTTGGCGGAGGTGTGTATGACTGACTTGTGCGCGGCGGCTTGATTTGCAGGTGTTGAGGAGGATCACCTGTGAGACGTCGGTCGAGCTCAAGATCCTCTCCGAGAAATGGCAGCTCCTCCTCGCGGGCATCGTCTTCCAGGTATCGATCGATCTCTATTGTCTTGTGGCTTCTTGACAAGGATAAATTCGCGAGATCGCACTTTCTTTCCATCCGCATCAAGTGATTATCATCGATTTTTTGTTGTCGAAAATAGACCGGAGAATGATTTCGTTGGATCCTCTCTCTCTCATGACCATCCTATAATTATTGCTCGCAAACATGAATTATGTGTTTGTCACAGTAACTGTAGCCAACCAAAAAGAAAAAAAGCTCCGAAATCCGCAAGTGTGTCAAGCTGTACTTAAACAACGAAGGAATCTATGACAGGCTTGCGATGGGGCTATAAAATAGCGTGTTAAGTCTTATATTGTTTTCTCGGCCAAACTGAGACCACCAGCCAAACACCTGCCGAACTGAGTACTAATTTGACTTCTCCATACAAACAGTACATTCATGGTTTGGCGGCACGAGGGGTCCATTATTTGCACCGGCCAGGACCCATCCTTCAAGATCTCGGTTTCATGATTCTTCCGGTATGTACAATGCTTGTCCGGTTTCTAACTTAGTTTCAGATTAGACGAAGAGATGTATGCTTATATTTGCTTTTCATTACACTGAACTTGTAGGAGCTTGGAAAAGAAAGGGGTTACATCAGTGAGACCTTGTTTACGCTCATCTTCGTCTCCTTTGCGTTGGTAAATTGCCTTACCGTCTCTTACGCTTCTGATCTTGATGATAATATAATATGGTATTGAGGTGTTTATAGGAAACTGAGAGTCTATTTCCTGAAGCTGTAGATCGAAATAACCACATAATGATACCATGTCATCTTTGAAACTTGTGCATTGGCGTGATTTTCAGTTCCTAGATAATCTGTTTTCTTTTGTCCTTTTTCATCTGTTGTATGTCTTCCTTTGCAACGGATAAATGTTTAGCTTTGCTCGTTGTAAAACCAGCTTGTTTATGTTGCAGTGGACATTTCATCCTTTCATCCTTCAAACCAAGCGCTTCTACACTGTTCTTATTTGGCGCAGGGTGCTCGCTTTCTTATGTGTGAGTGTCTCAATACTTGTTACTCTCTTGTACGTGATATGGTGATATCTGTTGTTTCACTTTGTAACTTACTAGTGTTTCTCTATTTCTCTGTCTGTTGTTTCTTTAGGCTTCTCAATTCTTACGGATAGTCACGTTCTATTCTACACAACTTCCAGGGCCTAACTACCATTGCCGTGAGGTAAGCCTGTTTATTAGGTTAGGGCACTAAATTTATGTTCAAGAAAAAAAAGGTTCAGAAAGGCAGATTCCAGTTAAAGTTTGTTACTCTGCACTATTGTTCATTTATGAGTACTTCCATTTGTACACAGGGTTCACCTCTTGCCAGATTACCATCTCCTCACAATGCAGCTGAGGTGCTTCTCATTAATTGTAAGATGCACCTTTCACCTTATTGAACAAACAATTTGATCTGCTGGCGTTCTTGTCTGAATATCTTACACTTATGGTGTTACATGACCGCAGTCCCAAGAGGTGTAATTTATGGATGCGGTGACTTGATTTTTTCATCCCACATGATCTTTACTCTGGTCTTCATCATAACCTATCAGAAATATGGGAGTGTAAGGTGAGATTTTAACATGTGAGTGTGTGGGTTTTCCAAGTTCAGCTGATGTCTGAGATGTCAAATTGTGTATTTTAATTTCGTTTCAGGTTTATAAAGGTGCTTGCATGGTGCGTCGCTATTGCTCAGAGCCTTCTTATAGTAGCTTCCCGCAAGCACTACAGTGTTGATGTTGTTGTTGCATGGTGAGTCAACATTCCACTACCGTAGCTGTACCTGCCAGTCCTTCCATTTGGCGCTTTTGATGTATCTTTTCTATGCAGGTATACAGTGAATCTTGTTGTATTTTTTCTGGACAAAAAGCTTCCAGGTAAGCTCTAGTCCTGTTCCATTTTCAGTTATAATCTTCCAAAATTTTCTCTATGTAATCAGATTGCATCATTTTATTTTCATGCAGAGCTTCCTGATCGATCAGCAGGATCAGCATCAGTATTACCTTTGAGTGTGAAGGATAAAGACAGCAAGTTGAAAGAAGAAAGCACTAGACTGCTGAATGTTAACTCTGTTGATGCTGCTGATCGGGTATGGCATCACAGTAAAGCATTTGTTGCACCATTATATAGCAGATTCCTTATTTTTTCTAATTATTAAAATAAATCAACCGATGCATAATCTCTTAACCTGAGGAGTGGGTATTTTTTTTTGCTGTCTGCAGAGACCATGGGCACAGATGAACGGAAAGCACCTTGAGAATGGGAACCATATTGATACCGAAACAACAATAACATGAGCTCGGTTTGGTTCTCTAGCTTGTGGTAGCTCTGAAGAAAGCAGTTAGGAGCTTATCTGGTTCTAGCCTGCAGAAGTTTTGTCCCAACACTATCTTACGGTTGTCTCGTCGTAACAACCCTTCCTTTCTGATCTCTAGATTTGTCTCTGATTTCCCAGCATCTAATTTAGATTATTCATTCATTTATATGAAGTGTATATAGTTTGCACACACATCATTGAGATTCTTTGGAAAGTGTATTCGGCCTGCAATTTCT
Source organism: Puccinellia tenuiflora (assembly GCA_012064385.1). Classification (NCBI taxonomy): domain Eukaryota; kingdom Viridiplantae; phylum Streptophyta; class Magnoliopsida; order Poales; family Poaceae; genus Puccinellia; species Puccinellia tenuiflora. The sequence continues at coordinate 16,987 of QRDG01000194.1, forward strand.
GACCCATGTCCTGCTGAGTGCGTGCCTTTGAAAATAACGTACATAACTCTCTCTCCCTCTCCTCTCGTTGTCAGAAGATACAATCATTTGATGGTCTTCATGGATGATCTCCATGATAAATGATGAACTGCAATATGCCATCCAGTCTCCAATATTAATCCAACGGCACATATGGAACAAAGGCAAAATTGCTTCCAGTTTTCAACTGTTATCTGTAGCAACAGAAACAACAATGCATGAAGCTCCAAATTGCAGCAAGATACAAGAACCGGTAGTACTTGAGAACAGAATAAAAAGGGAAAACTGAACTATTTATGTAAAATATTATACAAGAAACACGGAATAATTTAGTAGCACCTAGCAGTGTAATTCAGTACCACTTACCATTGAAATTCATAAGCATTTAACACTGAAATTTTGTACCATTTAACATTGAAATTCTGCTGCAACAATATGCTCTTATTGAAGAAATATCGAGTACGTAAATTAGACCATTTCACTTGTACATTTAGACCACAAAAAACTATTATTGGCCCTAAAATCCAAAGCACTATTGTTAAGCATGTCCAAAATGGGTGGCGCTGCACTCTTGATTCTTGAAGGTCCGGATTTACTTCTTTGCAACTACTTCTCTACTCCTGCTTGTGATTGTACACTATCATTTTTCGTTTGTTGGTTCCAATGATTAGATCAGGAATGAAAGGTATCATGTATAGCTTGCAGGTTGCAGCACACCTTTCCTCCTTTGTGTTTGGCAGCATTAGTTGAGTTGTGCTTGACCTTGAATAACTTATGAGCGCCAAGTTTTTTCTCTCCTTTAAATTTGTTGATTGAACCTCTTTTTCCTTCATCCGTGAAGAACCAAGAAAGTCATTTGTTTGCTACATATCTGGGTTGACATTTTCTTGTTCATTACATGGTTTATTCATAGTCGGTAGTTGCAGTATGTTCATACTCTAGGGGCGGACCAATGCAATCAAGTGCATTTTCTAACAGTAAAAAACCCTCTAGAGAGTCTAGAGTTGGCTTACACTAAAATTGCAAAATTTATGAGACAAATTCTTTTATTGTAGCTGAGCTTTCAATTTTTGATTTTCTACCATGTTTTTTTCCTTGCCTATCTTGTATGCTTATCTAGTCCACCTCTTCAGAATATAATATGCTGGTAATGTCTTTATAATCATCGAAAAAACTTTTGGACCATGTCCACACAATATTCTAGTCCAAAAATAGTTTAGCATCGAGATACCCTGTAAATATTCTAGTCCAAAAGTAGTTTAGCATCGAGATACCTGTAAAATTTCCGTGTCACGAGTTGTAATTTCTTTTTGTGGTCGTCATTCGTAGTACTGTCTTGACTGATTGGTTGTGTGCCAGTCTAGATATTTTTTTGTAAAATACGGTACAACGCAGGCACTCACGTATACGCGCATACACTCACCTCTATGAACGTACACATGCGCATCCTACCTCTATGAATACAGGCTGAGCCGCGGATTGGGTCTTGAGATTGACGAAGTCAACGTCACGTCGCCTCCCATGAAAGAATATTTCGCCTTAAATAAGAAACACAAGTGTCAAACCTGAGTTTTGAAACAAAAAATTCAAATCATGTTATTTGGAGTTGGAGCTGGGGTACAACCATCCAACCACGGGTTGGTTCTCTTGTGCCAGCCTAGTCTTAGTCTCGTACAATTGTAACTCTAGTATTTTTATTAATGCATTGAGGCTCAAGCTTTACATCTTCTCAAACAAAAAATGATTTGAATTCAGTCGTGAAACAAAAAATTCAAATCATGTTATTAGGAGTTGGACCACGAATTTGACCCATTAACATAATGAGTGTTGAACTTGCTTTTTTTTAGACTAATATCCGGGTTATATAAGCCAATTAAAACGATTACAAAGCCCACTTCCGACATTTGTCCCATAATTAAAAATTTGAGAAAATTTGGAAATGCATATAAGTCACACTTCCAACTAACTACATAAATGCCATCCCACCCCCCTCGTCTCGACAAACAGGACGACACATATAGAACTAGCCTAAAAACCATCGTTTTTAGAGCATCGCCAACCGGACCCCACTATCTCCCTATTTGTTCGGACGAACACTAAGTCAGGAGAGAGAAGGAAAAAAGGCCACCCAACCGGACCCTCCACTTTGTCCCTATGTGTTTGTGCTGTTTGGCTCCCCCCAGAGTCAACTCATATACGGGGATATGAGGGTGTCCAGACCCACTTGGGCTAGCTTGCGGGTGACCGGACGGCCGGTCACCGCAGGACGACAAGCAAATTTGAACTGGGACGGCGCGCGCGGTGATCGACCGGCCGGCCGGTCGACCGCAAGTGTGACTAGTCCGTCCAGACCTGGTCTACTTTCTCTCCTTCTCTATCAATCTCAACCAATCACATGCAAGTGACTAGATATTTTTAGGGGACATGGCTGCACACATATACAAATGAGAGTTTAAAGTGGACATGTAGCATGGACAAATAAGGAGCTAAATTAGAATAATCCGCTTGGAGATGACATTATCCTACTTATCTCTCACACACTCTTCCCTCTCTCAACTCAACAATAAAAAAACAAACACCAGAGTTTAAACTCAACAAATAACAAAAAAAAATTCATCAAATCCCACTACGCCTCGCTCCTCCTCGTAGCCTTTAACAAATGCAGCATTGCTGATCAGTTTTTTTTTTTTAAATGAATGCGGTTAGGGAAGCCCCTACAACGATTTTTGTTTTCGAAATAATAAAAACCCAAACCTGCGTCCGTGAGGACTTGAATCTGAGTGACTGGGTTATACATCCACTTCACTAACCAAGCGCCACCGGTCTCTCTGTCATGGTAGTTTTAAAATAAATCTACCAATTTTTTTAAAATTGATCACCTTGTTATCTCAACAAGATTCATGTTAATCCCTTGGAACAAACACATGAAACAATATTTCCCCAAACTCTGATATTCTTCACCCACACCATCACCTATTGCTATTGGTCGTTGTCGCCCAAGTCCCAGTCGACCACATCAGTGTCTACCAAATCCTCGCACTACGCTGGCGACCTCCATGGTCGATGGCCACTATGTATCCCAGCCCCACTTGCCAGTCGCACGACGCCCTCACCACACGTTCTCTTAATTGACACGTGCCAGCCACCACCTACCACATAAGTCACTCCTCTCCACCGCCTCCGCTCACCACATAGGCTTTCGCGCACCACCTAGGGTTCACACTGCCATGCCTCACCAGCGGTGCTTGGATCGTTCTCGTTCGCCGGCGGCCACGAGCCATAGCTGCTCCAACTCGTGAATCCTATGCGCGGCTCCAGCGCATCGAGACCCCCTCTCTGTTGCTCCCTTCGACCGGCGTGGCAGCACGGCCATGAGGCGGATTCATCCCGCGTGTTGCCGCCAACCTATATCGGAACACCGGCGCCGGAGTACCCTCACTAGGGATGAGGCGACGGTGTACACGGTCGACTCCCGCGGGTCTGCGGAAAGGTGGCATATGAGTCAGGCGAACATGAGCCGACACAGACACGTCGTTTTTGTAGTACAAACACGTGAACATATGGGATATGGGAATGAGGTGCGCTACATTGTACTGTAACTTGTAAAATGTGATTTTGCTGGTGGTGGTGGTGCACCGGTTTCGCCACAAGTGTGGGTGCACAGGGGTCTGGTACAGCAAAGGCGAAAACCACGATAAACCCAAACCTGGAGTCCTGGACAACGCATCTGTCTCGCGCACTGCCAAGTGCAAACCCTTCTCCCCCGATCTCCCCCAAATTCCCCAACCATGGCGGCTGCAGCAGGAACACGTCGCGGGCTCTCCGCCCTCCTCCTTTCATCCCGCGCACTCCCACGTCGCTTCCTCCCCCTCGCAGCCACCGCTGCCGCTGGCTCCTCTGCCCCCCTCTCTCCGTTGGCGCCGCCGTCGCGAGGGGCGAAGACGGCGTTGCCGGGAAAGTCCGGGTACTCTCCGCTCAACGACCCGTCCCCGAACTGGAGCAACCGGCCACCCAAGGAGACTATCCTGCTGGATGGTTGCGACTACGAGCACTGGCTCATCGTCATGGAGTTCCCTGCCGACCCCAAGCCCTCGGAGGAAGACATGGTAGCCGCCTATGTCAAGACCCTCACCGCTGTCCTCGGAAGGTATACGGACTTCTCCGATTTTATTTGATCAACTCTGATGAACTGAAGCAGTACTAATAATCTGGATTAGTTGAATATATCTTACTTCGATTTTTACCTCGTCGATTTTAATCTCGTTTTGCAATTATCAGTCCGCTTTTATTTAGATTCATTGAACGGGTTCTCCATCTCCGTGAACGCCAGCGTTGTCCTTGCTCACTTAGGGTGATGCAACTTCAGGCATATCCGTTCTCATGACTAGGGGGGTCAGCATTACCTCTTCTGCTTGATGAGTGGGACTTTGTGCATTTTTCTTCTAATTTTGTATCGCGCATCTCTTCCATTTAAGCCACTGAAATAACTATTCTACATTATGCTGTCTAAAAAAAATGCAAACATGTGTTAGTGCAGATTAGGCACATCACTATGTGTCTGCAGGGTTTCTTCTTCGTTAAATCATGTTTTCAGTGTCGTGCATAGAAGCCATAGCCAAGGATATTATGGCGTTGCCCTGGCACCGAGTCAGGTTGGAGGTTGACGCTATGTGCCTTCGCCTTGCTTAGATTTGCGGAAACCCTTGAAGCGTTTATAATTTGTTAGATAGAAGAGGGATAAAGCGGATTACTGGATGAAAACTCACTATGCACACCCTCATCTCTACCCGCCTGCATTCTGTGGTCATGTCTTAGCCAATCCGCCATTGATTTTGTTGTTATTTGCTGGTTCAAGATGGGGTAGGTAGGTTGGGTGAGTGTGGGTTTGGATACAAAAGGTAGGGGCACTCACCCTTGTCAATCTGGCTGCAAAGCTTGTCCCTGACGTCGAAAAGGGCTTAAGGAACTTCTTTTTATTTCATCCTCCAGTATCTCACTGGCAGTCCCTCGATTCTTTTATTGATAGATGGGGTACATGTTGTTCCCAGAAATATGTTTTGCACTTGACTAACAAAACTGATCTCCAATTCTTTAACTAAACTGTTCTCTTTCCTAAGAATACAATCTATTTTTCTTGATTGCTGGTAGCTGTCTGAGCTTGTGCCGCTTGCATCTTGCTTGTCACACTGTTAGGTCATGTCCATTGTTTACAGAAACAGTTACCTTCAGTACTTTATCAATCCTTTATACTTTTATACATCACGTTCTAACTACTAGCTCTAGGCTATAAGAGTATCTTTTAGTCCATTCTGATTGCTTGATGTGCACTCTTTTAATAAATTTCCATACTATAAGCAGTAAATGGATATTTATTTTAATTGCTTTGTGCAGTGAGGAGGAGGCAAAGAAGAAGATCTACTCAGTATGCACTACAACTTACACAGGGTTTGGCGCATTGATTTCGGAGGAGCTATCATACAAAGTTAAAGGTGAAAATTTCATAGCTCTACTTTTCTGCAAGATATTGTCACAGAATTAGGTTTGGACTGAACTTTGTATTATTGATGTTTCTACTTCTTTAGGATTGCCTGGAGTTCTTTGGGTATTACCTGATTCGTACTTGGATGTGCCTAACAAGGATTATGGAGGTTAGTAGTCGTTGTTTACTTATTTCTATATTCACTGTGCTTTCATTAGTTAGGCTAGGCGAAACTTCCACACCTGACTTTGATGCTTTTATCATATTACATAAGAAAATGCAAAATCACTTCTTCCTGTGGTGCTTTATCTTAACCCTGCAATGTACCCTGAGATTGTGCAAGGACATTATATTATTATTGTATAAAGATGGGATGGTGGTATTGTACATGTGCCTACATGTACAACGGTACACGTGGGGGAAATCAGTTCTGAATGCTATTTTTCATTCTTGTGCACACTACTGTTTCTTTGCTTTCAGTTTTATGTCTTATGGTTGAAGTTTTCTTCTCCACCCAAATATATGCTGCGATTATCCGGTTGTACTTATATTAGGCAACTAATTTGACCAGGTGATCTGTTCGTAGATGGCAAAGTCATTCATAGGCCACAATTTCAGTTCACTGAGAGGCAGCAGGTAAGGAGTAGACCTCGTCCTCGCTATGATAGGCGACGAGAGACTATGCAAGTTGAGCGAAGAGAAACAATGCAGAGAGGTCCCTCAATACAAGAACACAGGGAACCTTTTTCTCAGCAGGCTGCTCATAATCCCGAGCAACATCAAATCACGCCGCCAGGAGGGAACTAACTTTATTCTACCTTAATATTGATAATTAGGTCGGAGGTTACCGCTCTCTCGTTTCGTTATTCTATGTTGACTACGTTGAATCTCTTTTTTGTAGCAAAAATAATAATTAAAAGAGATATTGTGTTTGCATGCATCCATGTGTATGTAATATCATGGTGTGAGGCTTATACACAAAATCCTTTTCTGCAAATGAAGACAAGAAATATCAAGATGTTATGTTGATTTAATAAAAACTTTAATTTAAATATCATAATGCTTCTAGACTTTGATTTTAATTAATACATATTTGAATTAAATTTTAGTTCCACTATAATTCAGTTGGGTTCTAACCTATTTGGCTCTCGAATATAAAAAAAATACACAGTTGTAATCTTGTTTGTTTCTCAGACTTGATTTCACTTTTTTTTTTCCGTAGAAATTCACATTGGCTTTCGAGCTCACATGCTTCTTGTAGTTTTTTATTTAAAAAAAATAGTAAAACATTTTAAAAAAAAATCTGAAAACAATTGGAGGCAAATGTAAACAAGTTTTTAACAGACGTGTAAAGTTTAGGGACGAAATAACATTTATGGTGCTATGTATGCAAAAAAAAATCTATGGCTAAAAAGAGATTTTAAAATATATTTTTGAAACACTGATTTTGTTTTTTGCACCAAAAAATATCATTTCGTTCTGAACGTTAAAAATATGTTAAAAACTTGTATATGTTTGTTAATAAAAAAATCTGAATTTTTAAAATTGTTTTACTCCGTCCGATCCATAAAAAGTTTCGTCCACTTAGTACAAAGTTTGTACAAACATAGTACAAAATGAGTGACACTTTTTATGGATCGGAGGGAGTACTATTTTCCAAATCTACGAGGAGCATATGAACTTGGGAGCCAAAACGCCTCTCTGGGTTTTTTTGAATTTCTATAATTTGAAAATACTATTGTGATAGTAGAATGACTCCACCAATCGCCAAATTACTACTGGTGACGCCTAAATATGGATGGGACTTGGTTCCAGTTGAACCATTAGTTCTATAATTTGAAAATACTTTTGTGATAGTAGAATGACTCCACCAATCACCAAATTACTATTGGTGACGCCTAAATATGGATGAGACTTGGTTTCCGTTGAACCATTGGTTAGGTTAACCTAACCTAAACTAGAGCCCAATGAATGGGCCAAATGGAAAACTCAAAAACCCATTAGTGTTTTAGGTTCGATCCAATCGAATCAAAGATTTTCAGTTACCACCGCGTCCTCGACACCAGCTAGCGCCGCTTGACCGCCTCCCCGTGCCTCTCTGAGCGCCGTTCGGACGTCTCCCTGCCAGACAGCCTCTCTGAGCGTAATTGAATGATTTTGAATATTGTAATTGAATGGTTTTGAATATTGTAATTGAATGCCTAATTTTTTTTTTACGGTTGCAATAGTATATTACCACAACCCACTTTTGGTTGCCACATGTTGGTACCACGAAAAAATAGTGTTGCGTCAAATCTCAATTGCCACACCTATCTGTTTCATTACACTAGGATGTTTCAACGGAACACTTTATATTGTCGCAATAACTTGGCACCACAATTTTTTTGTATGTTGCGAGAACCGTTTGACGCCACCAAACTAAGTTTTGTTGAAATAGAGTATCACCACGAAAAGTTTACATTATAGCAGGAGCTTCTCGTTACAAACATTTTACCCGTTGCGATAAATATTTGGCGCCACCAAACTAAGTTTTGTTGAAATAGAGTATCGCCACGCAAAGTTTAAATTGTCGCAATAGCTTGTCTCTACAAACATTTTTCCGTTGCGATAACTATTTGTTGCCACGAAACTAATTTTTGTTGAAATAGAGTATCGCCATGAAAAGTTTAAATTGTTGCAATAGTTTTCCGCTACAAATATTTTGCCCGTTGTGATAGCTATTTATCACCACCAAAACGAGTATGTTGCCATAATTTTTTTTGCCACGATTGACTATTGCCATGGAAGAGCAAGCACCACGAAATGAGCGTTGTTGGTATAGGTTGTTGCCACAAATGTCTATCGCCACGAGCTATCAGTCCCCACGATTCGTTACATGTTGCATTAATGCTATCACCACAAACCAAATTGTGGCATCAGGTGAGTGTTGCCACGGGAAAAAATGTGGCAACTTCCCACATGGTTGTTGCAATAGCACACTTTTTATTTCCACAATTGTTGTTTCGTGGCAATAACCTATTACCATGCCTTTATTTGCAACGGTTGCCAACGAATTCGTTTCGTGGCAATGTACCTATTGCCACAAATCGGCATGTATTCGTCGCAATAGACCCGGATCCTTGTAGTGAGCTCCGACCAGCCTGCCCGCAACCCATGAATCTCCAAACGCCCTCCGACCTTGACGACCTCCGACAGTGATGACATAGATGCCTCTCGTTCATTCTTGTTTGACGCCGACGACAGCATCTCTGGTTCGAACCTAAATAACCAACGGTTAACCTTTCCTAACCTAATTAACCTAATGGTTAATCTATTTTATCCCTTTATACAAAATGGTTATTTAGGTTCGGATCCGGAAGATAAAGGGTTAATCAAATCCCATCCATACCGCCTAAACCTAGACGTTACAATGGGGGGGGGGGGGGGGGGGGGGGGGGGTGGGGTTCGTACCGTACCTACTCCCTCCGTCCTCGAAAGAGTGGACGTTTGGGGTCTAGTATTTTTTCCACAAAAGAGTGTACGCCTACAGTCCCAATGCACATTGCCTTTAATCCATTAGTTTTTAATTGACTCATGGAGCAACTTGTGATCTAGCTATTGGATGCATATCCTTGGGTTACTTGCTTAATTACTGCATGCGGAAAACATTCATTTAATGACCTTCTCTAATTGGTTGCATGCACGCATGGGGCTGCTACTTTTCTATATTAATTAAGCCATGGAGCAAAGTACGATGTCTTCTTGATCTATGTGTAAATCTCTAAAAGCACTCTTTCGCGGACGGAGAGAGTATTGTTAGGCAACGAGCATAGGTGCGGGGTTGGTAAACTCTCCTTTTCTCATGCAGTTTGATAATCTTGGGATTATACATTCTTTAATAGATACTATCTGATCCGTTCGCTTTCCGTGGTTTAGGATAAGCTCATACGATAAGAAGAGCTACCTGATTGATATTTCGGCTAGTTTTCTTTTTTCCTTTTTCAAAACACAGTACAACACCGACGCACATCACCCTCTATGAACGCACGCATGTACATCCTACCCCTACGAGCATCTCTTAAATTGATGAAGTCACTACAGACGGCTCACAATCGACAGAAGCTTTGCCTCTCACTGTAAAAAAAAATCGTCTAAATAAAAACAGGTTTAGCACTGGTGGGCTGGGGTATAATCACCCCATAACCATCCAATCACAGATTGGGTTCTCGATATTTCCGCTACTACCTCCGTCTAGGTATATTACTCCTACGCGTAGTCCTAGGTCGTCAATTTGATCAACTTAATATGATGTATATATGATAAAAAAAATCATTAGAAACTTTGGAGTATAATTTGTATTATATATATAGGTCAAATTGATAATCTAGGGACACGCGTAGGACTAAGGCTACTCACAATGGGGAGTAACATAGTGTGATAACATCATATTTTTCTAGATTATGTTACTAGCTCCATAATGGATAGTAACATATGAGTACTGTCATGCAAAGGTATATTTATTAGGTCGTAGACTCATATGACCTTGGGAGAGAACGTATCCAGTGCATTGGATGAATTGGTGCACCCGGTGCACCCACCCCAAAAACGACCGCCTAAAATGTTTCAAAAAATACGAAAAAAAGTTTGGACATACATTATGCTCATATCTAATATGTCACAAAATTTTAACTTCAAATTCGTAACAGAACATGAACAGTGAAAATGACAAATTTGTATCAACAGTGACAATGGGCCAAATTCAAAACCCAATTTGCATTTTGGCACTATTCACTGTCGGATTTGTCTATTTTGTTTCTTGAGTTCTGTTACGAATTTGAAGTTAAAATTTTGTGACATATTAGATATGAGCATAATGTATGTCCAAACTTTTTTTCGTATTTTTTGAAACATTTTAGACGGTCGTTTTTGGGGTTGGGTGCACCGGGTGCACCAATTCACCCGGTGCACAGGATATGTTCTCGACCTTGGGAGGTGTGATGTTACAGTAACTAGCTATGTTACTCTATTCTTCTCTCTCATTATTAATTAGCTGCCACATCATCTTTTTTACTTACGTGGCATTGATGTTACTAGTGAAGTTACTCCCACTGTGACTAGCCTAATACACCGGAAGCTAGGAGTAGTTGAAAGCTTGTTTGCACTGGTTATGTGTCGTCATGCACCTAGGAAATCAATGAAACGGAAAGATTTTCCGGTATACTAGTAGCTAATTTAATAAGCATAGGATTTATCAACACACGACCTATATTTTCTAATCAACACAATTCTCAGTATTTAAAATGTAAAACAACACAAAGCAAATCAAGAGGAAATTGATCAAAGGAAGTGAGACCAGCCAAGACTGACAAATGAAAAATGCCCTTCTCCTCATTTTAAGACCTACTCAACAAATGCAGGTCGGGCAAAGATAATTAAAACAATTTGTCAGGAATTAAAATGAAATATTAGTATAGTAAGCGATCTTCTGTCATAACAGAATCGAAAACTCAAGTCCTTGCATATCCTTGCATTAGCTTCTGCCAGCGGTGTGACGATCTCTCACATCATGTTGGCTAGTTGCATGCAGTTGTTGGCCATCTGGTTGAGCTCTGCGTCCATCTTCAGCATTGGGTTCGGAATGCTGGCCTGCTGGAACGGCCGGTCGCACGACTGGAAGTCCTGCACGGCGAGCTGCAGCATGATCTTGGCCGTGCCCCTGTCCTTGAAGGTGATGGCCCGCTGCGCCGCGCCGATGGTGTCCTGGGTGTTCATGTACATGGTGTCGCAGAAGCTCAACGCCTGAGTCTGCGCCGGCGTGCCCTTGCGGGACGCCCTGGCGACGAACTTCCGGGCCGCCGCTGTTCGCTTGGCGAACGCGTCGACCTGCATGTTCAGCACCGCCTGGTTGTCGATGACATGGTACTTGGCCGCGTGCCTCCCAGCCGTATTCTTGCACAACGCCGGGAACGGCGTACGGGAGCAGATGCCGGCGACCAGCGGGTTGACGGGGCCGCCCCGCTTCCCTTTCCCTCTCGCCGTCGCCAGCGGGACGAACCCGGCGGACAACAACGCCACGGCGAGGAGGACGCCGAGACGCGCGGTGGCTGGCCCCATGCTTTATTCTGTTGGGTTTCTCGCCGGTGGTCGGCAGCGAAAAAACTATGTGGAGCGGCGCCGGAAGGCAAGGAAAAAGTAGAGAGACGGGATAGGATGTTGGGCTCTTATAGGGGTTGTCCTCGGCGTCGGAAATGGTGGTCCGCCTTTGGTCTTGGAGCTGACGACGTCCATTGGTTTTCGTCTACTTTCCTTTGGTCCTCCACGATTGCTGGATGCGTTGACACCACTTGGAATCCTAGAAATAGCTTTCACTAGCCGTGTGTTCCGCCTCGCTCGGCCCCATATATTTGACAGATTTCTTCTTGTCTTATTTCTTTCGTTTATATCCATATTATAGTACTATCTAAGTCCTTGTGCGTTTCCGGGAAATAACAAGAACATTTTAAGTTATTCTAGAGAATCTATACAAGGATGCGACTATCTAGCGGCGTCGAATATATGTCGCGCTCTGCGGCGGGTAGTTGCATAACCCGAAAAGCATAGTACCGAGCGGTTGCATGCGTGACTGAGCTGTCATCCACTGAATTCACGTTTCTCCTGGCAAAAGAAAGGACAACTTTGTGGCAGAGCATCACCCACCATACTCGGCAACCACCATTTTTTTTTGAACTGAATTGAATGAAGAATAATTGGAAGAAGAAAAGGGTGCGGTAAGGCACCACCCTGTTGTGCCAGCAGCCAACTCCGGCGTGTCAGCAATCAAGTGGGAATTCAAGTCCAATCAATCTTCGAAAAAGTAGATAAAAAAGAAATGCCGGCGGACTCAACATCTTTTTCTAGAAGCCGGTCTATGTTCTTATTCTTAATCGAATTCTAAAGAAACACCATACTCTCCTGCTCTCGGGTATTATTCCAAAAAAATATAAAAATAGCATGCATGCATGCATGCATCCCAGTAAATAGGCACTAGCCTTTACGGCATGTCTCGTACCTGTGATATTAACCTTTTTTCATTACTTGTTTGATCAGCAATGACCACCAGATTTCAAAAAAGAAGCTACCGGGTTAATTAGCAATGGCTACCAGATTATTTAGAAATAAGCTACTAGGCAATGGCTATCAGATTTCCCGAAAAAGCTACCGAGTTTATTAGCAATGGCTACCAGATTTCCGAAAGAACCTACCGGGTTGATTAGTAATAGCTACCAGATCTTCGAAAGAAGCTACCGGGTTGATTAGGAATCGCTACCAGATTTCCGAGAAAAGCTACCAGATTAATTAGCAAGGGCTACCAGATTAGCAAGTGTCTAATCAGTACTACTTGGTAGAAGTGAAACTTAACTCATAAAAAGTCTCGCTTTAAAAAGGTATTACATGATTGATGATCGATGAGAGGGAGTTGCCTCTATGCCAAACAATACTAAAAAGCATGCATGTGTACTATAGCGTGGCAGACAATATCAAATCGAAAATAGTGTAGTAAAAAGTTAGACACAACTATGCTAGGACAACGGTGAAAAGATTCCCGTTGTCGTACGTCATTTTAACTTTCCTACTTTACCCATGCGAGTTAGAAAATTATTACACCAGTGCCACCGCCAAGTGATACGTCACCTGTTCGTTGTTCTAGTTGAAAAGAAAAAATCCACATAGACAAGTTCTTCATCGTCCTCCACCGCCAGGATGAGCCCAGGGCTTCACCGCGCCGATCCAAACCTCTACCGCGGGTGGCAGCCCAAAGCCCTCCCTGTGTCGGCCCTATACTCATCCGGCAAGTGCAGAGCAGCTCCATCCTTCTCCTGCAAGTACAGAGGATGGAAGAGTCCCTCGGCGGGCGGCTGAGGCCGATGCCGCGGGGATGCAGGTAACGCTGCCGTGGGTCACAAGAACGACTTTGTAGAGCTTCCTCGCATGCCTACTGCCTCGAACGCGGCGTCCCCTTCCTTGAGCGCGACGTCCCCTTTCTCGGCATCTGCACCACTAGTGCGTCATGCCAGTATCCTGTGCGATGATGACGGCCGTCGGCACCCGGCACTGCGTCATATCCACCTATGGCCTTTGCCGCTTCTGTGTTCATGCATGGTCGATCGTCTTGAACCTCCCTTTCTTTGAATTTCTAACAGACGCATGTCGCAGGTGTATACACACCGTTCGGATGCTGGATGAAATTCCCAACCAAGATGGCAAAAACAGGGCATCACAACCTTTGGTCTTTTACAGGGTCAGCCTGCTCCATGTTTTCATTCAGAGCAATGTGCAGTACATATTTTCAAAAATAATATCGCTCCTATGAAGTTAAGTTCGGTAACTACCATAACATGTACCCTGATTGTTTAGCAAAGTCAGCTTAGTCGTTAGTCTTATTAGCCGTATAGCTTTCCCATAACATGTCCTGACTGACTATACTGCAAGCATGCATGTTTCATACTTGCACACACCACATAGTACCAATGGCTTCTCGTTTATTAACCATCATCCCAGGCAACCTTAATCCGGTATGTTGGTAGATAATAAAACAAAACCAGCAGTTCATTGTCAAGCATGCTTCTCATTCAGAAGTTAGCTTGGTCACTATGCTTGCATCCAGTACCTTGACTGTTGTGATCAAGATACTATCAGATATCCCGTTCTTAATATAAGTGCAGACATGAACACTTGAAGCATGCATAATCTAAGTTTACAAGATAATCCACATGTACTTTGGACGACAAAGATGTTAAATAAGCATGCATACACTAAGTTAACAAGATAACACGCATGTATTTTGGATGATAAAGATGTGAAATATCTAATTTTCCTAACTTGGTGACGTCGTCGAGAGAGGAAGCCAGCGGGCAGAGGCAGGTGGGGTGCCCTCGCGCTGGCGTTGAACACTTGCTACTCTGGCCACTGAATCCATAAGCCGGCTTCTTCATAAGTTTAAACCCAAAAGAAATGTCCCCCGTTGATCATATACTATTTGATTCATTTAACTACATTATTAGAGTACATGTTCGAGTCCAATTGTAATTCGTATTAGAGTTGCTTTCCTCAAACCCTAAGTCGGTTAGGTCTACTACTATATATACCCATGTACTCTTGTAAAATCAATACAAGTTATTATTCTCCCGAATTACGTGATATCAGACGCCTAGGTTTTCCGCACCTTGGCCATGGCGCCGCCACCCAAACTGTCGCCGCCGACCAAACCTCTCTTCACCTCGACTGAAGCTCGCCGAGCCGATATCCTCTATCCCTCTACCCCTTCTTCTTCTTCCTCTACCCAATACAATGTTCCCTCCCAAAACCCTATTTCACCAGCCTCAATCTCCTTAGCAGACACCATTGCCGACGTCTTCCCATTCATCCCCATCACTCTCGACCTTGCGTCCCACAATTACTACCACTGGCGCCATCTTTTTCATATCCATCTTGGTCGATGTGGTCTTTGGGAACATGTCAATCCACAATCAGCACCTCAACCTCGCCATCCACGATGGGTACAGGAGTAGGGCGACCTCGCGATCATCCAATGGATCTACACCCGCATCTCTACCGAGCTCTTCAACCTCGTCTCCAATGATGACGCCACCGCGGCCGATCTATGGCTCTCTCTTCAGCAGCTCTTCCAGGACAACTGCGACACTCGCATCAACTACCCTCTTTCTCTCTCAATGTCAATACCTTCTAGACCTAATTTCTCGAGCAGGTATGAATGATTGTCAGCTGTGTCGCATCCCAGCTGATATTGGTTCCAAATTGTCGGCCGACGGTGACCCTGTTCCTGATCACACTCTCTACCGTAGTATCACTGGTGCCCTTCAATATGCAACTCTAACCCGTCCTGATATCTCATATTCTGTCCAACAAGCCTTTCTATACATGCATGATCCTCGTGTTCCCCATCTTAATCATGTCAAGAAAATTCTACGTTATCTCAAAGGCACAATTGATCATGGCTTACTCATTAACTCCTCCTCTCCTACAAGCTTGACAGTTTATTCTGATTGAGACTAGGCAGGATGTCAGACACTCGACGATCCACATCCGGCTTTTGTGTTTATTTAGGTGATAATCTTGTTTCTTGGTCTTCTAAAAGGCAGGTCACAGTTTCCAGGTCTTCAGCTAAAGCAGAATACAGATTGGTTGCTCACCCTGTTGCCGAAGTAGTTTGGTTGCGTCAGCTTCTTGTTGAGCTGCATCGTCCCATTGAGCGTGCTACCATTGTTTATTGCGACAACATCTCAGCAGTCTACATGGAATCTAATCCAGTTCAGCATCGGCGTATAAAGCATATAGAGATTGATATTCATTTTGTTCGTGAGAAAGTTGCTCTTGGCAAGGTCCGTGTTCTTCATCTGCCAACAAGTGCTCAATTTGCTGATATCTTCACCAAAGAACTACCGACTGCATCTTTTACCGATATTCGTTCCAGTCTCAACGTCGTCACGCCAGACGCTGACACTGCGGGGGGATATTAGAGTACATGTTCGAGTCCAATTGTAATTCATATTAGAGTCAGTTTCTTCAAACCCTAAGTCGGTTAGATCTACTACTATATATACCCATGTACTCTTGTCAAATCGATACAAGTTATTATTCTCCCAAATTACATACATTCGTCTGGTTCATTGTGGTATAGTTTATGATAAGCGGTGTTTAGGCCGTAGCAAAGCACGAGCATTGGGCTAGTCTTTCATAATTCTTGAACACGAAAACGTGTAGTTTTTTATTACATAGTGTTACTTTATCCCTGCACGTAACTACCTCTTCACCCCTTGTAATGCAGTTGTTCAAACCAATTTACATAGTCTCCTTTCTCTCCGGTTAACATGACATTAATACCTCGTAAATGAGTTGATGTGTAAGGTGTGCTTGCAAGTGCAACATGCCTGTGCACCCGCACAGGGCCCCCGATCGTTAAGGGCCCCATCGTATGTTAATACTAGTAGGCTAATTTATCTAGGGAAAAAAAGCTTAACCAAATCATCCCATTAGTAGATTAGCTGCCTAGGAAAAAAAAGCTTAACCAAAGCTTAACTCCTCCAGAAAGAAACTCCCAATCCTTCAAGAGAAGATAGGGCATGTATGCGAATTTGAATTGTCGTGTTATGAGATGTTAGGGCTTAACTCCTCCAGAAAGAAACTCCCAATCCTTCAAGAGAAGATAGCGCTAATTTATCTAGGGGAAAAAGCTTAACCAAAGCTTAACCCCTCCAGAAAGTAACTCCCAATCCTTCCAGAGAAGATAGGGCATGTACGCGAATTTGAATTGTCGTGTTATGAAAACATGTCCGGACTGATAATAAATTTCACCAATAGTGAGGTGGTCATCTTGGGGTTTGATCAGACAACTTGTCTGGCTAACTTGCTTAACTACAAACTCCGCTCTTTTCCTATCTCGTACCTGGAAATGCCTCTGAGACGTTGAAGGCTCCTCTTGAAGGATTGGGAGTTTCTTTCTGGAGGAGTTCGCATAGAATGGATCCTTGACAGGGCAATGGGATGTGTTCTGCCGCAAGGCTCATCCTTACAAATTGCTTCCTGTCAAGCCAATCCATCTTTGTGATGAGTCTACACCTCCTTTTTTGAGGGTACACGCATCGCAATGGAGAAGGTGAGGCAGGTTCTTTCGGGAAGGGGTTGGGGTGCGAGGAAATACCACATGGTAAGTTGGGCTACGTTGTAGAAAACCAAGGAAACTGCTTGGGGGCCTGGGAATTTTGAACACGAAATATATGAACTTTTCCCTAATGTTGAAATGGAACTTGAAACTGGAAACTGAGCCATGAGTAAGGCCTACAGGATGATTTGATCTGGGTTAAATATCTGCAAGATGGAGATATCTTTGTTGGCTCCCCCTAGGAAAGGATCTCGGTTCTGGAACAACCTTTAGAAAATCAAACACTTGTTCAAACTGAAAACCAAGCATGAGGTCCACAATGGCAGCCCCACCATATTTTGGATAGTAGTGTAGGCGCCCTTTCATGAGAGTTGCCCTTGGCTTTTCGGAATATGTAGCGACCCTTTTATCCCAATTGCAAAGGCAATAAATCCTGAGTGGTGGGTAATTCATTTTCGTCACATATTTGGGATGTACGAGGCCGTTGAATGGGAGAACCTCATGCTGAATCATGGTGTGTTAGGGAGCAACCAGACAGTGTGTCCTGGGCTCTCGAGCCCTTGGGTACATTCTCCAAAAAATAAAATTACTAGAAGCTTTGCAATGGGCAGCTACACTTCACATCAAAGATCTCGTTTGGGCGACTAAGACTGCTCACAATGGGTAGTAACTTAGAGTGGTAACATGCCGATGTTACTAGTCTATGTTGCTACCCTCATAGTGGGAAGTAAAATATGTGTGATAACATAGATCCCTCTCAAAATCAAGATTTTTTTGTGGCAACTTATTAAGGGGCACCAACCTTCAAGTGACAACATCATGAAAGGGCAGGGGCCGTCCATTAGGTTCTGTACCATAAGTGGGGTGAACCACATCTTCTTCGGCTGTCTCTTGGCAAAATTTATGTGGTCCTTTGTTAGAGAACTACTAGCCTACGAGTGGAACCCAAGGGCTGTTGAGTTCATTGCACTAGCCGAAGGTCTCTCGGGATGCACACAACGCATAGTGTGGATCTTTTTTTTTGCGGCTATGTGCTGGTCACTTTGGATAACCAACCAGCAAGACACCTGTTAATTTTCTACTCTATCATTGCTGGTTGATGTCTAAAGCTTGTGTGCGAGCTCTTGTTGATGATTTATTGTTTGATCTTATGCAAACTCAAATTCTTGTATCGGTTGACACTTTTTTTCTTTATTTATAAAGATGGGCCACGACTTTCGTTTTTTTAGAAAAATCACCGCAACAATGATGCTCCTCCCTTTGCTAATGAAAAACCAATGAATTGGGGATTGTCAATAGAAAATGATACAATCAACCCCTATTGTAAAGAGAGCATTGCACCCTTTCTATAGGGACTTGCACAGGTATTATACTGGATGTGTGTAGAGAGCTGATGAAACTGCAATCCTTTTATCAATAATTAACGATCTTCTATAGCTTGCTTTTCCTTAGCAAACGTGTATTGACCCGATTTCCTAGTAAAGATTTGATGGCATCCCTCCGTAAGAAGGTAGAGAAGAATCCCTGGCACAGATGTACCAAGAGTGGGAAAGCATGTCTTCCCTAAGAAGACAATCTTCCTCTTATTTATTATATTAATAACTGAAATCAATCCTCACTTGTATCAACTTTAGGAGTGTAGAGATAGAATTTCCATCAATACCGATGTTGCTTATGTGTAATTCTCATTGCAACTAGCAATGCGATATGACAAAGGAGACCATATAAGATTTAAAGACTTAAATTCATTCAAAGTGGAAAATTATCAAACTCAACTTGATGCTCTAGCGGACGAGTATGGGTCGAAGCCTAGTATGAAGTAACCCCCTACCAAATGGGCATACTGTTTCTCATGCGGAATGCTACGCCAGCAAAATATTAAGATTCTATCGTGCACCATAAAGAACATCTTGAGTGTAACCCATGTAAGCGACACAAAGGCCAAAGGGTAATCACATGGCAGAAATAAAGAGTTTTAGATTTTTTGGAAGTGCCTTAGAATGATACCACAGTTGTTATGTGCTAATGTAGTTTGGTTGTACTTATAGTCAATTGGTGTGCACTTTGGAATGTGTGTATCTCACGATGCAAAAGGCAGACGAGACAACTGGGCACGAGGTCTCCGCTATGGCCTATTGGTTTGCGAAACATATGTGGTCCTCGTCATTATCAGCCAGTGCATTTGGGCCAGCCACCCCCAGCTCCGCCCCTCCTGGTGATTCGCTCGGTGCAGAGCAAGGAGATGGAGTCAGTGGCCGGGGTGTAACACCCCGACCCACCCCAAGTTGTTTAGGATCTCTAGACTGGCCCCAAAGACCAACACTAGTCTTTTCTGCGCAATTTGTCCTCACTCGTGCAAACTCGGGAACAACTTCCTAGTCGGTCACCCATCCCAAATTTCTCTGGGCCAAGCACGCTTAACCACGGAGTTCTTTGCGGATGATCTTTCAGAAAAGAAGGTATACCTTGTTGATATGAGTAACCTATCAATCCTATTGAGCCCTGCGCCAGGATGTAACATACACACCCCCTTAGAAGACCGACGTCCTCGTCGGTCAACCCCAGTCCAGGAACGTCCCCTCTTGACACCCATCTATGCATCCAGTGCCGGCACATGTCCTACATGTCCGCATGCCTAGCCCGCACACGCCCATGTAACCCGAGGGTCGGCTCTGATACCAAATGTAACACCCCGACCCACCCTCGAGTCAGTAGTTGTCACCCCTGGCAGCTCTCTAGGATCTCTAGACTGGCCCCACAGAGCAGCACTAGTCTTTTCTGCGCACCTTATCCTCACTCGTGCACACCCGGGAACAACTTCCCGATCGGCCACCCATCCCCAAATTTCCCCGGGCAAAGCACGCTTAACCACAGAGTTCTTTGCGGATGAGCTTCCAGAAAAAAAGGTATACCTTGTTGATATGAATATCCTATCGATCGTATTGAGCCCTATGCCAGGATGTGACACGGGGCTAGCTTCTCCAGCAGGCGGCAGCGTCGGAGCCAGAAGATAGGAGGTGGAGGGAGGCGATACACTCCTGACACTATTGGGAGGGTGATGATGGGATCAGGCGATGGGAGGCTGAGCTCGAGGCAACTATGTCAGGTTGCGTCAAGCGGTAGGCGGGCCGGTAGTGGGCTAGGTCAAGGGAGGTTAGGTGGACCCGCTAGGCTGTGTGGTGGCCCTCTAAGAGAAAAGATAGATGAGAAATGGATCAGCCCCAAGTGTTGTGCTCTTTTTATATATGTATATAAATTTACGTAAATAGATTAGGCAATATTGCAAAATGCTTGGGGCGTCAAAAGCAGCCCAAACTTTATGAAAACCTATGCAGCCCAAATAGATTAGGCAATATTGTAAAATGTTCGCGGCATCAAAATAGCTTTTAAGTTCAAGGGGGGACTTGTCCAAAGTGTCCCAATAGATATTGAGATTTGGTGGCATTTTGAGTTTTGGGGGCACTTTGGAGAAATGCCTCTATAACATTAATTTTTTTAAACATTTGAAAATGCCCTAAATTAATTATTTTTAGGGCACACTATAAAAATGCTCCAAAATATCAACCCGTGGTGTAGTGCCATGCAGAAGGCAGAGGAGATATCGAGCGTTTTTCTCAAGAACGCGCGAGAATGCACGCCTTGTTATATAATGGAGGAGAACCAAAATTATAAATGTCCACAACAAACACAAAGCGGTCAAGTAACCGGATCAAAAAGGAAATATCTCACAAAAACCCCACAAAGTTCCACCTCGCTGCCTCAGCCATGATATCGAGCGTTATCTATAAAAGGACCGTGGTGTTGGTTACCTCTCCATTTTAGAGGGGGTAGGAGTTTTTTAGTTTCCTAAGCATGCGGTGAGCCAGACATGCATCCAGAAGGACAAATGCCAAATTGAAACCACACAGCGCAGCCGTTCCCGCCAAACGCTCCTCCATACCCGTCTTTAGCGGCTTCTTCCCGCGTTGGTCAAGCTCCGCTTTCCCCCTTATTCTCACCCAAACAAACAACCCCCCTTCCAGGAGGAGAACGCAGAGGCACATACACCTCTGTTCTTCTCTCTCCCCGACGAGTTGCCACGATCGCCACCGCATGGCATGGCCCAATTAAATTATTGAAGTGATCTTCTGCTAGAGCGCGTCTCCGGCCATTGGCAGTTCAAGGTTGCCGTGATCGTGATTGCTCGGTGGCGAGGGCCATGGCGGCCCCCCGAGGTGTCCTGCTCGCTGTCCTCTTTGCGGTCAGGATTGTGTTATTCGCGGAGGCGAGCACGTACGAGCCAACGGAATCCATAGTCGTAAACTGTGGGTCAGACAAGGAGGGCCAGGACTCCGAGGGGAGGAAATGGGTCAGTGACAAGGACAGCAAGTGGCTCGCCGACGGGGGGAAGTCGTCCATCATGGCGACGGCGGACGTCCAGGACCCAGCGCTCCCGTCGCCGGTGCCATACATGTCGGCGCGGGTGTTCACCAAAGAAACGGCCTACACATTCCCCGTCGGGGACACGGACCGACACTGGGTGAGGCTCCACTTCTACCCGGCGGCCTACCACGACCTCCCCGCCGACCACTTCTTCTTCTCCGTGTCCACCTCCACCGGCGTCACGCTCCTCCGCAACTTCAGCGTCTACATCACCGCCAAGGCCCTCAGCCAGGCGTACATTGTCAGGGAGTTCACGCTCCCGCCCACGGCAAGCGGCTCTCTGTCGCTCACCTTCACGCCGACGGCCATGAACAACGCGTCCTACGCCTTCGTCAATGGCATCGAGATCATCTCCATGCCCAATATCTTCGTCGACCAAGCTCCACTGGTCGGCTTGGACAGCCAGACCGTGGACGTCACCGCCGGAACCATGCAGACCATGTACAGGCTCAACGTCGGCGGGTCGTACGTCGCGGCCAACAACGATTCCGGGCTGTCCAGGGAGTGGTTCAACGACGTTCCGTACATCTACGGCGCCGCTACGGGTGTCACCTACCAGGTGAACGACACGTCAATGATCAAGTACGCAAGCCCTGAAGCAGAGTATGCCGCGCCCCTGAGCGTCTACGACACTTCCCGATCAATGGGCCCTAACACCAATGTGAACAAGAACAACAATCTGACATGGGTCTTCGAGGTGGACGGCAACTTCACCTACCTCGTCAGGCTCCACTTCTGCGGGCTGGTTATGGACAAGATAAACCAGGTGGTCTTCAACATCTTCATCAACAATAAAACAGCCACGAGCTCCATGTTTGGTGGCGGTGACAGCAGCGCCGCCGATATCATCGCCTGGTCGGGGGCAAAGGCGTGCCGGTGTACAAAGACTACGCGGTGTTCATGCCCAGCCCTGACAACAAGATCCTGTGGCTCGCGCTGCACCCTGTCACCACGGTAACGACAGAGTTCGTTGACGCCGTTCTCAATGGCCTCGAGATCTTCAAGATGAGCGACAGCTCCGGCAACCTTGCCGGGCCAAATCCCGAGCCGTCGGAGATGCTGTTAGAGGCGGAGCTGGACGGCCCGCGGGGACGGTTCAGGGAGAAGGCGAGCAACATCGGGGCTCTTATCGGCGGAGCTGCGGGTGGCGCCGCAGCTTTCGGGATCGTCGCTGCCATCTGTTTCGTGGCATACCAAACGAAGAAGAACAAGGCGCTCAGCAGCAGCCCGTCGCACTCGTCAGGATGGTTGCCTGTGTACGGAGGCAACTCGCAGACGAACGTCAGCAAGTCGTCGGGCGGCAAGAGCGCGGCGCTCGACCCGAATATCACCGCCATGTGCCGCCACTTCTCCTTCAAGGAGATCAAGTCGGCCACCAAGAACTTCGACGAGTCGCTGGTGATCGGCGTGGGCGGCTTCGGCAAGGTGTACAAGGGCGTGGTGGACGGCGACACCAAGGTGGCCATCAAGCGGAGCAACCCGTCGTCGGAGCAGGGCGTGCTGGAGTTCCAGACAGAGATCGAGATGCTCTCCAAGCTCAGGCACAAGCACCTGGTCTCGCTCATCGGTTGCTGCGAGGACGACGGCGAGATGGTCCTCGTCTACGACTACATGGGGCAGG
Source organism: Puccinellia tenuiflora (assembly GCA_012064385.1). NCBI lineage: Eukaryota > Viridiplantae > Streptophyta > Magnoliopsida > Poales > Poaceae > Puccinellia > Puccinellia tenuiflora. Next base: position 40,165 of record QRDG01000194.1, read on the forward strand.
GCACGCTACGGGAGCACCTCTACAAGACTGGCAAGCCGCCGTTGCTGTGGAAGCAGCGTCTCGAGCTTGTCATCGGCGCAGCACGAGGGCTCCACTACCTCCACACCGGCGCCAAGTACACCATCATCCATCGCGACGTCAAGACCACCAACATCCTCGTCGACGATAAATGGGTCGCCAAGGTCTCCGACTTTGGTCTCTCCAAGACCGGTCCCACGGCCCAGAACCAGGCGCACGTCAGCACGATGGTTAAGGGCAGCTTCGGCTACCTCGACCCGGAGTACTTCCGGCGACAGCAGCTCACCGAGAAGTCCGACGTCTACTCCTTCGGCGTGGTGCTCTTCGAGGTGCTCTGCGCGCGGCCGGCGCTGAACCCGAGCTTACCGAGGGAGCAGGTCAGCCTCGCCGACCACGCCTTGAGTTGCCAAAGGAAAGGAACGCTGGACGACATCGTCGATCCGTTGATAAAGGGCAAGATCGCTCCGGACTGCCAGAAGAAGTTTGCGGACACGGCGGAGAAGTGCCTTGCCGACCATGGCGTGGACAGGCCATCCATGGGCGACGTGCTGTGGAACCTCGAGTTCGCGCTGCAGATGCAGGAGACCTTCGAGAACGGGGGAAAGCCGGAGGGAGAAGATAGTATGGAAGGCACCAGCTTAGCCCCTCCCTCCATGGCTGAGAGCCTAGCCGCCAACGCGGCGATGCTCTCGCTGATCAGCGAGGACATGGACGAGGAGGACATCGCCAACAGTGTTGTGTTCTCGCAACTTGCCCACCCAACCGGCCGATGATCAGGCTCATGGCTCATGGGAGGGACCTTCTTCTGTGGGGGATCGACGGTGAAACAGACCGTGCAGACTTCCTCTTGTCGACTGGTATTAACATATTGGTGTTCATATGTACATCAGATCTTAATATGTGTACGGGGGCTGTATTGTTGATTGATTCTCTGAATCGGTTCTAGACTTGTAGCTGTTCTACGCAGGTGGGCTGCCAAGAGGAGACCAAAAAAAAACTCAATCGGTAGTTAAGAACTCCAGATCTCTGTAAATCCCAAGTAAATTTCAGAAAATCATGGATTTATGGTCACAGTTGCAAAGTACTTGGTTTAACTTTTTGTGCGCATTACCACATGTATGTTCTTAGCTTTGCCCCGTTCTTCACGTCGCAGCCGTCGAGTACTTTCCGACGATATGCAGACGTAACACAGCTCCTTGGTACAACTCCGACAATACACGCGTACAAACCAGCTAAGCAGGCCGGCAGGCAGCCACCTCAATTGATCAATCTGCTAGCTAGCTATGCACGTATCGTGGTATAGAGCACACAATCGCTGGACGCACGCACGCACTAACACCTACGTACGCAAACAAGAAACTGGGAATCGCGAGTTAGCCGGAGGCTATCTTCACTACAGGAACAAGGCTATACACCGACAGCTCTTCCCCGTCGGCATAGGCTCGAAAACCGTCGGCACAGCGTGTGCCGACGGTCGCCGACGGCCGTCGTGAGTTAGCCGGAGGCTATCTTCACTACAGGAACAAGGCTATACACCGACGGCTCTTCCCCGTCGGCATAGGCTCGAAAACCGTCGGCACAGCGTGTGCCGACGGTCCGTCGGCGTAACCTGCCGTAGGCGTAGACCAAATAGCCGTCGGCGTATATTTTGGCCGTCGGCGTAAGCTGTGCCGACAGCCCTATATGCCCGTCGGCGTACACGAGTTGGACAGCTTTTATACACGCACAAACGCACGACCAGCTGTCCTACTCGGTGCAGGTTTGTAATCCTATTCAGAGACGACTCCCGTAACGCACACGTATACGACGTCTTGCCGGCGCCGATCGTGCTTAATGCTAACAATCACCCCCTAAGAACATATGCGCCTTTCTTCGACCTGGGTCCCAAATTCGCCAATTGCTTCGCGTAGGTGTTACCCTCGGCACAGCTTTCGCCGCTTCGGCCTTCATCATCGACATTGCTTTCGTCTTTTCTCTTGGCATCCATGACATCGATTTTACTTTTGTCGACTCATCTACACTTTGACGACAATAATCCTTTTTGTCGACGCATTCAAACATCACCTTTTCTTCGGTGCTTTGCAAGCAATCTTCTGTGTATTTTATCGGCTTCATCTCCGGAATAAGTATTTGAACAAATGTAGCTGTGTAAGATACATCTCGCCCTCATCTTGTCGCTCTTTTGCCGGCGGCGCTAGCCTTGCTTGGCCTCCATATGTCTGACGCCAATACTCCATTGTATCCGCGTCAAATTTTACCGGCTCCCCGATGAACAAACATTGCTCTTTATGCTTCATCTTCACCGGATTACGCTTCTCGGAATAACAATCCAACACATGTTGCATGCATGCCGACGCCGGTCGTAGTCGCATTGGCTCCAATCCTGTCGGAGATGATGCGATGTAGCGATGGTTTCTTCTGCGCCCGAGACTCCTGACAAGGTTGGCTCGTGCGTGTGACCTTCTGGCGTCACAGCCGATGGTGCAACCCGAGCTGGGATGCTTTCTTCTGGGCCACTAGCAGAGCCCCTAGGCGCTGGAGAAGCGCCCCGAGCTGGGCCTCCTGGCCGACCTCCTTCTGGCGGGCCTCTTGGTCCGCCTACTTCTGGCCATGGTGGCCTTTCTGGGCTGCCAGCCCCTTGCTCTGTTTCTAGCCGAGCCGCCTGTTTCCTGGGCTTCCAGACGTGAAGGACACCACTGCTCCTGAAGACTGAAGTGTTGCAGTTTCTTTCGGTAACCACTCCTTTGCCCTGCGACGCGATAGCGCCACACTTCATGGAGTTCTGACGCCACGTACGCCTTCATACCAGTAGCATCGGTATGTTCGTGGACTTCTGGCGCCACATACGCCTTCATACCAGTAGCATCGGTATGATTGTTAGAGACTTGATCATGAGGACAAACTTTCTCTTATACAAGCATGTCAGTTTCTTTAGCCATCGCTTGAGGACTGGATCATCCTCGTTCAAAAGGTCGCACATCAACATCATCGGACTATCATCTTCTTCATGGGCCATGAGAGCCCTTTGCTTTGATGGTTTCCGACAATCAGATTTGAAGTGACCGAGCTCGCGACAGTTATGACACCTTACTTTCTTTATGTCAAACTTTCTCCTTGTCGGTGGGTCATCATCGCCCTGATCATCATCATCACCATCCTCATCCTCATCGTCTTCCTCATCATCGTCCTACTCAGCGATGTACCTTTTTGTTAGGCGCTGCTTATCCTTCTTTTTCCTGCCGCTCGCGGAACCTCTTTGCTATTCTTTCGAAAGAGCTATCCACTGCTGCTTCATGAGCATGTCGAAACTGAGCTGGATATGCTTGTCGTTTGCCTTGAACCTTCCGACGAGATCCTCGATTGTCAGAGTATTCAAATCTACACACTGTTCTATCGACGTAACGATCTGCATGTAGCGTGTCGGCGCTGCATGCAAGAACCTTCTGACGTTCTTGATCTCATCCAATTTCTCACCATACCCCGTGATTGCATTGACGAGGGTGACGAAACGGGTGGCAAACTGATCAACCATCTCGCTTTCCTCCATCTACAAATTCTCGTAACTCTTCATCAATGTTTGAAGATGCGCTTCCTTCACGCGGATATGACCTTGTTTGAGGATCTTGATCGTCTCCCACACATCCTTTGCCGATTTCTTTCCGACGAGGAGCTGCATCACGTCCTTCGGCACGACGGAATAGATCGTCGTTGGCGCCTGACGATCCTTCTGGTACTTTGAGCCTCCCTTGTCGTAATCGTCGCCGCCTGGATCAACGGCCTCCCAGATCTCCTGAGCTTCCATGGCCACCTCCATGTTCATGGCTCATAGCTTGTAATCCTTGCGATCAAAGCGGAGGTATAGCGCCGCCCCCACCGTATGCATCACCGGTTCCAAGTTCTCGCCGTGCTTTACCATCGCCATGATCTTCTAGTTCCTTCAGAAAATCACAGACGAATCTCCATGGGCTCTGATACTAATTGTTAGCTTTGGCCCGATCTTCACGTCACAGCTGTCGACTACTTTTCGACGATACACAGACATAACACAACTCCTGTGTACAACTCCGACAATACACGCGTACAAATCAGCTAAGCAGGCAGGCAGCCACCTCAATTGATCAATCTACTAGCTAGCTATGCACGTATGTGGTATAGAACACACAATCGCTGGACTCACGCACGACTAACACCTACGTACGCAAACAAGAAACTGGGAATCGTGAGTTAGTGATGACGTAGTTGATGGCGTTGGTGGTACGCTAAACGAAGATGTGGATGTCGCAAGTAGCATTTTTTTCTCAGTGAAGAACCAAGGTTTATTCGAACCAGTAGGACTTTGAATAATAACGAGGTATCCTTGAACGATCTCCGGCGCTTAACCGTCCACGGACCTGCACACATTACTTTTACCCCCAACGATAGAAGGTTGTCAATCTTCCCGGTCTGTTGAAAACAAAGCGGTTAAAACGTATGGTGAAGTGAATGAAATATGAAAACAGACCAGCGAGCAAGTGATTATGAGAAGCAAATAAATGGTGTTGTTATCAATGGAAAAAGATGGACCGGGAGCCATTGGTTCACTAGTGGTATCTCCATAAAATAAAATACTCATATGATGGGTAAACAACTTACAGGTAGGCAATTGACAAGATTATAACACAAACTTAATCTAGCTATGACAAAGAGTTCATGGTCATATTTATATAGGCATCACGACAAATAACAAAGACGGACATTCAACTGAATCTTTGTCTAAAAAGTCCACCTAGGGACCACTATCCAGCTTGTCGCACATCGGTATTAAGTTGCAAGCAACAAACAATTGTATTAAGCATAGTGCATGATGTAAACAATATTCATAATCATAAAGACATAAACACCGCTATTTTATCCCTATTAGCAACAACACACCCTCGGCTTTGCATGTTTCTGTCACTAAAGCGCTAGCACAAAAGGGGGCATGCAACTACCATCTAGCATAAATACTCTCTCTTGGAGATATAAGCAATCACTTCGCCAAAGTAACTACACACACCAAAGAGCATGCAAGAACATAAATTAACATATAAAAACCATGCACAATCTGATCATAACTTCATAATCCATCGGACCCCAACACACACGTCATATAGCATTAAAATAGTCAATCTTGATCATGTTAGCCAGCTCACAAGATCATAAACAATGAGGCACAAGGGAGAGAAATAACCATCTAGCTACTGTCATAGACCCGTAGTCCAAAGTGGAACCACTCACGCATCATCCAGGTAGAAGGAATGGCGACGACGAGCCCTTCGGGATCGATCTCCCATTCGGCAAGGTGTCGGGATCAGCTTCAGAATACTTCCGAATTAGGTTTTGATATGGCGGTGGCTTCGGGACGATTTCGTGAAAAAAGATGGCCACCTTGATGTTTTTAGGATAATTAGGATTTTATAGGCGCCGAGGACAGCCACCAGGCGCAGGTGCTGTGTGGGCCTACGGGCCACCCCTGGGCTGCGGCCACATGCCTGTGGTCAGCCCCTCGAGCTGCCCTTTGGTCCCTGACTTCGTCTTGGCGTATAAAAAATCTCCAAAAATGTTCGTCCAATTCCGAGGAGTTTTCCAGAAGAGAATTTTCTGAAATACAAAACAACAAAAAACAGGGAACTGGCACTGAGCAGCTTGTCAATAGGTTAGTTCAATATAATGTCTCAAAATGATATACTATGATAGTAAAACCATGTGACAATTATATAAAATAAATATGGAACAATAAAAAAATATAGATACGTTTGACACGTATCAGTTAGCGAGAGGCTCGTATTGAGCCTTGCAATCTTTATTTCTTTTGTCTCAAATCTAGTTACAAGTTTGCACGGGTTGAACAGCTTTTATACACGCACAAACGCACGACCAGCTCTCCTACTTGGTGTAGGTTTGTAATCCTACTCGTAGACTACTCCCGTAACGCACACATATACGACGTCTTGCCGGCGCCGATCGTGCTTAATGCCAACATATGTTCTATCCTTATCTTCAAGCTGAATAAGAACAACAATTCAAACTGGCGGGACTAATAGAGAAATTACATAGTTCCTAGATAACTTGACTTTTATTGACGTGGCGGTGTTCCTCTATTGTCGTGTCCTAGATTGCGGACACCGGTGTGAACACCCCTCTTTGTAGATTCGGCAAATAGACGCTAGGAGGTTCGACTCAGTTTCATACACAAGACACGGGACAAATTTTTTATTTGAATTAATCCACAACTCCTGTTTGATTTTGAGTTGGAAACTTGTTGTTTCCTTGAGTCGGCATGCAGTGATTTCCTTGTGTCGGCATGCAGTGGTTTTCTAGACTAATGGAGTTACCACTCAGTAATGATGGAATTATCCATTCTAAACTGATGAGTTACTCACCCAGTATTGATGAATTTACCCATTCTAAATTAATGGAGTTAGACTGATAAAGTTACCACTCAGTAGTTGTCACCGTGGAATCGTCAATGTTATCCTCCAAATATTTATTGAGTTGCACAAAATTTTAATATATAGTTAATCATTACATTTATGGTCTCAAAATATTAACTCATTTATGAAACTAGGTGGTAACTATGAAATTTGAATTTTTTTGAACATAACAATTAGAAGTGGGCTATAGTTTCATAACAAAAATTAATTGTTGCACGTGGTGGTAACTTACATACTACAGCCTGGTAAGTCATGTGTTAGTGGTTGGTAAATTTTGGGTAAAAAATTTATCGTCGGAACATATCATCATGGGATCTACTTTTGAAGATCTCGTCGCGACTAGCACAACAGTAAAAATAGATCCTAAATCGGATAAACGGGTTGACCAACAAAACATTTTGAATTTTTGGATTATGCATTTAATGCGAGATGACATCATCAATTGTCTTTTTTAGTGCACGCATGCGAGGAGAAAACCAGCATGAACGTATGAGTGTTGATCGCTAATTAAAACATGAATTGTCCGAACACCCTATGGATTTGCCAAATATAGGGCGCCATACACGTAGTCACGTCCTAAATACAAAAACCAAATCGTGTTTGTGCGTGCGTATCCGGTGACTTGTTTTATGATCCATGAAAGCTACTAGCACATGAATCCATCAATGTGCTTGGCTTCTTAGCTTGTTTGTGTGCATCTCGGCGGAAGTTCTTGTACGTCCGCGTCTTGCCGGTCCATCATCGTTGTCGTTCGCCGGGAAGGATACGCTGGCAAGGGTTAGGCCAACAATTGGTATCAGAGCCGTCAGGTTCTTCGTCGTCGGGTAAGCGATTGACGAGCTTGTGACTCGGCAAATCCCTAGGTCGAATACCCCGGGTTGATTGAAGGAGAAAGAGAGATCAGGCTGGTGAACACGACGGCTAACAGGGGGCGATTTTACCCAGGTTCGGCCCCTCGAGTTGAGGTAAAGACCTACTCCTGCTTGTCTGGAATTATCGATGGGTGGCTACAATGCGATGTTCAATGATTCGATGCCCTAGACGGCGCACCCTCCCGGCCTTTATACTACAGGCCGGGTCTCGGGTGGACGGTGCGGATTGCACGTACAAGATAAGGAAAGCATCACCGACCTAAGTCGACTACTTGTGCCACACGGTGTCCTTCTTGGGCTTCGCTGGGCCTTCATTGGCGTGACCCAGGTACCACCACCGTGGGGGACCCGAAAGGTAGCCCCACGACAGTAGCCCCCGAGTGCTCAGTCGAATCGTAGAGTCGGGTGGAGGACTCCCCCTTTCAGGGCACGCCACATGGAATCGTCGAAGCTTGCTTCGAGTGAGCTTGTCTTGATTCTTCGGGTGCGCCGTCTTGATTTTTCGGAGTCGCAACATTTCGACTACTTTTCTTCATAATCATCGGGTGCGCGAACAGCGCTCCCGATGGGAGTAGCCCCCGAGATTAAGCTGAATTGCTCGCAATTGAGATTAAACTCAAATTTACCTCAGTCGAAAAGCCCGCTCCCGATGGGAGTAAACAGATGACTCGAATTCGTCCGAGTCGAAACTGTCCTGGCTCGACTTACTCTTCACTCAGCCTTGATGGCCTACTATTCATAACATCAGCTTTAAAAAAGCTTACTTCGTCTTACTCCACTCGAACGTTTTGTTCGAACGTACTTGGTTCAGTCGAACGGCTGTCGAATGCTCAGCCAATTGCTTGGCTTACTTGACACACTTCCATGATGACGTCAGGGATGACGATTTTGATGACATGACTCGACAGGCTCTGCGCCCGACGGGACGTGACGATGGTGGGCCCGCTGCCACAGCGACGACCGCTGAATATGGACCGTTGGGCGCGAAAACTCCGCGGCGTGATGATGATGCTTCGGTTCCCGTGCGTAGTGGAGCACGACCAATGCGTCCTTCGTGCGACACGTGGACGGCAGGATCCTTGCGGCGCCTTGCGGTTCCGCGATTGACGGCCAAAATGAACTGCCCCGCGGTATATAATTTTCACCGCGGTGCAGAGGCAGTTCACGCATCCTCATTCTCCTCCATCTCGCCGCCAGTTCTTGCCTCCATTGTTCCTCGCAAAAAGCTTCCAACAAAGTTCTCCCCTTTCCTCCGGCGACATGGGCCACAAGAGGAGCAAGGGTACTGAGAGCTCCTCCGCCGCCGCCGGCGACGACGCCGGGATGAAAAAGGTGGAGGGCGACTGGAGCAAGTCCTCCGTCAAAGCATCGGAGCTCGACAGCCTCCGCCAGCAGGGGCTGCTGCCACCGGAGGCCGTGGCGACGACGCGGGTGCCCGGTAAGGATTCTGTCCCTGCTCCCCGCAGTGGGGAACGCGTATGCTTCGTGGAATTCCTTCCGCGGGGATTCGGGTTCCCCTTGCACGATTTTGTCCGTGGGCTCTTGTACGCCTATGGGATTCAGATCCATGATCTGACTCCCAACAGCGTCTTGAGCATCACGAGCTTTATCGTGCTCTGCGAGTGTTTCCTGGGGATCACACCCCACTGGGCACTGTGGAAGTCTATTTTCCTGGTGCGCCGGATGGTGGGTAAATCGAAGGAGACCTACCCGGTCGGCGGCTTCGGAATCCAGCTGCGCGGCGACACGAACTTCTTCTACATGAAGAAGTCCGACTCCGTGCAAGGCTGGAGGAAGAAGTGGTTCTACATCACGTGGAACCAGGCCGGGATCCCCGACTTCGCCGCTGAACGGCCTCTGAAGAAGACCAACGCCTGGTCGCACCCCCTGTCGACGGAGGAGAGGGAGTCGATCAAGCCGCTGCAGGCGCTTCTTCGCGGGTTGATCAAAACGATGGGACGCGAAGCCGGCGGAATCCAGCTGATCGCCATGTTCCATAGGTTGAGGGTGCAGCCTCTGCAACAGCGCCCTCTCCCAATGTGGGAAATGGCAGTCGACCCGGCAATGGACGATGCACAAGTCGCAACCAAGGTGAGGGGCATCACCAGCCTTCGGGTTGCTGACGCGTGCAACGTGACTTGCTCAGTCGAGCCGTTCAGCTCGACGAATCCGATCCCAGAGGTAAGTGTTTGAATCTTGAAGTCTTCTTTGTGTGCCATTCGACTGTCTATTTTCTGATTTTCCGACTGTTGCTTGCTGCTCGTCAGGATCGTAAGAACTACGTGAGCCTTCCTCCGTTGATGGAGAATGGCGCTCACGTTGAAGCCGCAATCGTTGCCGAGCAGGACGGCGATGAAGAGAGTCCTCCCCCTGCCTACTCGCGTAGCGAGGAAGTGGAGGAGGAAGAAGAGGAGGACACGGCTCCACCCGCGAAGCGGCGTAAGCAGAAGAACGTCGACTTCAGCGCGGCGACGTCTCCCTTGAAGGAGGTGGCAGAGGAGGAGAAGGACTCTAGCGGATCTTCTTCAGCGCCGAAGGAGCTGGTGAACCCGCTGGTAGCGACTCCGCTGAACTCCGCGCCTCCCGCGGGGTTTGGGAGGATGCCGTCTCCTTCTATGAGCAGCAATGGTGAAGATGTTGACAGGTAAACTTTCTGCGACTGAACCTTTCTGATTCGTTTCTTCTTCCTGTTTCTTGGGTGTTTTCTGAATCTTTTGTAAGCAGCCATCAAGGTGGTAATGTCCATGCTTCGCCTCGTGACGAGGAACACCAGTCTGCTGCCCCGGAGCATGCGACTGGTACAACTGAAGAGGCGCCACAGGCGAACAATCCTCCGGTGCTGGACTCTTCGACGGCCACCCGGCCGGATGGTGCCGCTGATGCGACTACCGTGGATGCTGATCTGATCCAGCATGTAAGTATCTTCTTTCTTATCTTGCAAATTCTTGTATCGGGTGCGCGAACAGCGCTCCCGATGGGAGTAGCCCCCGAAGATGTGCGTGACTAGAATAGTCGGGCACAGATTTATACTTCTTTTTCCGCAGCCCGTCTATCGTCAGCAGATGGAAACGGCCACCCGCTTCATTCGTCTGGAGCAGGAGGCTAGTCAACTTCGTGCTGCGCTTGAGCAGTCGAGGAGTAAGTATCCCTTGTCGAGTCTTTTGAACTTTCTTCGACTGTCTGCAATTCTGATCTTTTGCTCGGGTGTTCTGCAGAAGACAACCAAGGCTTGGTGAAGCGGGTCCAGCAACTGGAGAAGTCGCTTGAGACCCAGACTGAGGCAGAAAAGGTTCAGGTCGAACGTCTGATTAGCATTGCCACGGCCATTGGTGGTAAGTTCTCGGCTGGTAAAAGCCTACTTTTGCCTTTGTTGCCTGCAGGTAACCTTACTATTCGCATTATTTCTGAATGTAGGTGTTGGTGGTGGTTCTCCCCCTGAAGGGACGTCCAGCGCGAATACCACCTTGTCGGCGGCAGTCGACCTCTGCAACCGGGTTCTCGCGTGCGCCGCGGACGCTGTGAAGAAGTCCTCGAGCGCCCTGGCCAACATCTATGAAGGTGTTTTCCCTGGTCAGGCCGCGCCTAAGGAGGCTGACAAGCTGGCGGCTCCATTTGCTGAGGCGAATGTGATGGCCAACTACACCCGCACCCAGACGGTACGCGGCTCCGAGCTCACCTTCCGTCTGTTACTCGGTCATGGGATCTCGGGTGACTTTGAGGCGGCTGTGAGCGACTTCCCTCGAAGGCTCGATGGAAAGTCGAAGTCCCTGACCAGCGTCAAGGACAAGGCGACTCAGTTATCTAAAAAGCTGATTGACACCTTTGAGAGGAAGCTTGCAGAGTCAGCCGCCAAAAAGGGCCGCACACCGTCGGGTTCTGCTATGTAGTGTTGTAGTAGGGGTCTTCTTTTGTCTTTTGTAATGAAACTTGATGAAATCAATGGATATGCTGATTCTGTCATGCGACTGTGTTTTTGTCTAGTCTTGTTGAAAATAGTGCTCTCTGATGTTCTTTAAATTGACAGCCTGACGGAAGTGCTCCTCCTGAAGTCGCGGAAGATATCCGTGCGTACTAGGATGAGGTCACCTCTTCGGCTGCGCCTGCGTCTTCGCGTTGTCCGACTCCTCCGGCTCCCGCGCGGAGCACGAACGATCAGCGAGTGTTTAATTATATGAGGAACAAAATCACTGAACTTGAGTCGAAGCTGCGGAGAACTGAAGTGGAGCTTGATCGTCTCAGGGCACGTTCCGCTGGGCCGTTCAATCAGCGCGAACGGTTCCTTCTTGACCAGATTGATCTGATATGTCGACAGCTGCAAGGTTTGTGACTCTAGCTGCTTCTCTTTGATTTCTTCATGCTTGTGCTGTTCTGCACCTTGACCCGTTAATTTGCAGTTGTTAATCCCGACTGGCAAGCCGAGAACGCTCGAGTGGACGAGCGCGTGGATAGCGAGGCCACCGGTAACTCGGTCGAAGCTCGCCAATTCTGGGTACATAAGGGAGAGGGCCGCATACTCGCGCGGATGCTGGATCGCACCTGGCGAGCTGCGTTCGTTCTTGAGGTTGCAGGAAAGCACTCTAGCAGATCAACAAAGTGTTCTTCCCCCTTGATGAGCAGCCGGAAGGGTTGCCCGCGCTGTTGGAGAGGTTCCGCAGTAGCAGGGCGTTGAAGGTGGTCGTCCTTCAATCAGCTTGTTGCCGGGGCCAACACAGCGTTTGCCTATATTCGACTGCATCGACCTCATGTTCCCTTGGACAGAATACTTGATGGGCTTGCCTAGGGATGTTGATTATGCTGAATCCCTTGAGCCGCACGTCAGGTGATACGACAGGTTCTGAATCATACAGAGCGACGAGTAGGGCCACTGGATGCGCCAAGGAAGAGCCTGTCGACTAAGAAAAAAGATTTGTTGTATAATGTTAGCTTGTAACATAAACATGCATGTATAGTATGCCCATATGATGTTGTATGGGTGATTTTGCGCTTGTAGACCTGTATGGCTCGAGCCCCCGAGTGAATCGAGTGGCGGCCTAGGATTTTTGGGTGATGCCTGTTAGGCGCAGCACCCGAGTGATTCGAGTGGCGGCCTAGGCTAACGTTAGACCTGTACAGCGCGAGCCCCCGAGTGCGTCGAGTGGCGGCCGAGGATTTTTGGGTGATGCCTGTTAGGCGCAGCCCCCGAGTGATTCGAGTGGCGGCCTAGGCTAACTTTAGACCTGTACAGCGCGAGCCCCCGAGTGCGTCGAGTGGCGGCCGAGGATTTTTGGGTGATGCCTGTTAGGCGCAGCCCCCGAGTGATTCGAGTGGCGGCCTAGGCTAACTTTAGACCTGTACAGCGCGAGCCCCCGAGTGCGTCGAGTGGCGGCCGAGGATTTTTGGGTGATGCCTGTTAGGCGCAGCCCCCGAGTGATTCGAGTGGCGGCCTAGGCTAACTTTAGACCTGTACAGCGCGAGCCCCCGAGTGCGTCGAGTGGCGGCCGAGGATTTTTGGGTGATGCCTGTTAGGCGCAGCCCCCGAGTGGTTCGAGTGGAGGCCTAGGCTAACTTTAGACCTGTACAGCGCAAGCCCCCGAGTGCGTCGAGTGGCGGCCGAGGATTTTTGGGTGATGCCTGTTAGGCGCAGCCCCCGAGTGGTTCGAGTGGCGGCCTAGGCTAACTTTAGACCTGTACAGCGCGAGCCCCCGAGTGCGTCGAGTGGCGGCCGAGGATTTTTGGGTGATGCCTGTTAGGCGCAGCCCCCGAGTGGTTCGAGTGGCGGCCTAGGCTACAAAGGAGAGGGTGACACAAAATTTCTTTAATCATCTTTATTTATTCTCGCAAACAGGCCGCCTCATTAAAACCCTTCCAGTCCCCTTAGGTACCCTGGCGAGGGAAAGAGTGCGTAAGAAACCTGCTGCTACTTTGAGTTTACAGTGTAGGGTACATCAGGCGTAGAAGCGGCGTAGCTGTGCCACGTTCCACGGGTTACTGCAAACTGTTCCTGTGGCTTGGTCCTTCAGGCGATATGCTCCATTGCCGATTGCTTCTGTCACGATGTACGGGCCTTCCCATGGGGAGGCGAGCTTGTGCACTTTCTTCTGCTTGAGTCGAAGGACCAGGTCGCCTGGACAAAAGCTCTCGGTCGCAGTCGTCGCCCGTGGTAGTTGCGCAGGTCCTGCTGGTACACTGCTGTGCGGCTGAGGGCGATGTCGCGTGCTTCATCTAGAGTGTCCCTGTCATCTTCGAGTGCCTCTTCTGCGTCGGACTCGTCGTAGGCCACGACCCGTGGAGCGTCAAACTTAATGTCACAGGGTAAGACTGCTTCTGCGCCGTACACCATAAAGAACGGTGTGTATTGGGTGGATCTGTTCGGCGTGGTGCGTAGGCTCCATAGCACGCTTGGAAGTTCCTCTACCCAGGCTCCTGCAGCTCGTTTCAACGGCACTCGCAGACGCTTCTTTATCCCTTTGCTGACTAGGCCGTTGGCCCTTTCGACTTGTCCGTTAAACTGCGGGTGTGCGACGGATGCTTAGCTGAGCTTGATGCCTTGTTCCTCGCAGAAATCTCTGAACTCCTCGGCTGTAAAGTTCGTGCCGTTGTCGGTGATGATACCGTGGGGCACGCCAAATCTGAAGATGATGGACCTGATGAAGTTGACTGCTGAAGTTGCGGTTGAACTTGTGATTGGCACCGCCTCGATCCACTTCGTGAATTTATCGACTGCCACCAGGAGGTGCGTGTGCCCACCCGGGGAGGACTTCCTGAAGGGACCTACCATGTCGAGTCCCCACTGCGCGAACGGCCATGCAAGTGGGATGGTTTTCAATGCTGATGCGGGTGCGTGAGGTTTGTTGGCGAACTCTTGGCAGCCGACGCACCTTTTTACGAGCTCGACTGCGTCTTGCATTGCAGTGGGCCAGTAGAACCCTGCTCGCAAGGCCTTGGCAACCAGTGCTCGACTGCTTGCATGATGCCCGCAGATTCCAGCGTGGATGTCGAGTAGAATAGCTTGGCCATCAGATGGATCAATGCACCTTTGGAGTACGCCTGAGATGCTTCGCTTGTAAAGCTCGCCCTTGATGATGGTGAAGCCCTTCGAGCGGCGGACAATGCGCCTTGCTTCGACTGGGTTCTCTGGCAGCCGCTGATGCAGCATGTAGGCCAGATACGGGCTTGTCCATGTGGGTTCGACCAGCATGATCTCCATGGGCTCCTTCTCCGTGCTTTGCGGGTTGGCGGTAGTTGTTGTCGATGCAGGGGGTTCTGGCGGGAGCCGGACCCTGATAGAGCGCTGCGTGATGCACTCGAGGAAGACTCCGGGTGGAACCGGAGCTCGATCTGAGCCGAGGTTGGCGAGGATGTCGGCTTCTTCATTGCTTTCGCGGCCAATGTGTCGCAGTTCGCAGCCGTCGAATTGGCCTTCCAGCTGGTTGTACAGCTCCCTGTATGCTATCATGTTGTCAGCGATGGCGTCGCATTGCTTCATTGTTTGCTGCACCACCAGGTAGGAGTCGCCATAGATCATGAGGCGAGTGGCGCCGCAGTTCTTGGCCATCCGCATGCCGTGGATCAGTGCCTCGTACTCCGCCTCGTTGTTGGAGGGTGTTTGAAATTTCATCTGCAGCACGTACTTAAGCTTGTCGCCTTTGGGTGATATGAGCACGACTCCCGCTCCGGCTGACTTGAATTTCTTGGATCCATCGAAGTACATGGTCCATGCAGTCGATAAATCAGGCTCGTCTGGCAGCTGCGCTTCTATCCATTCTGTGGTGAACTCCGGTAGGACCTGAGCCTTGATTGCCTTCGGGTGCGCGTACTTCAGCCCCCATGGCCCTAACTCGACAACCCACTTGGCAACTCGCCCTGTCGCGGATGGATTAGTGAGGATGTCTGATAGGGCGGAGGAGCTTACCACCGTTATCGGGTGCTCGGAGAAGTAGTGTACCACCTTCCTTGACGTCATGAAGACGGCGTATGCCAGCTTCTGGTAGTGCGGGTACCTCTGCTTTGACTCTGTTAATACCTCGCTGAGGTAATACACGGGCCGTTGGACGGGGTGAGCCCTTCCTTCTTCCTCCCGTTCGACTACGAGAACGGTACTGACCACTCTGTTCGTGGCTGCCACGTAAAGGTACAGTGGTTCATTCTCCTGGGGTGCTACCAGTACTGGAGGGGTTGTCAGGGTCTTCTTCAGCCTGTCAAAGGCATCCTGTGCTTCCTCCGTCCACTCGAATTTGTCCGCCTTTTTCATCAGCTGGTAGAAGGGCAGGGCCTTTTCTCCCAGCTTACTTATGAATCGACTGAGTGCTGCGACTCTGCCGGCTAGACTTTGTACGTCATGAAGTTTTGTTGGTGCAGGCATGTCGAGTATATTTTGCACCTTTTCTGGATTTGCTTCGATTCCTCTCGCAGAGACAAGGTACCCCAGTAGCTCTCCGGCTGGGACGCCGAAAACGCACTTGTCTGGGTTCAACTTGATCTGGTACTTGTCGAGTGCCTCGAAGACCTTGCGGAGGTCGTCGATGAGGGTGTCCTCTTTGCGGGTGGTGATGATGATATCGTCGACGTAGACTTGGACCACCTTCCCGATAAGCTCCTTCAGGCAGGCTTGCATTGTACGCTGGTATGTGGCCCCAGCGTTTTTCAACCCGAAGGGCATCATGGTGTAGCAGAACACACCGTGTGGTGTGATAAACGCCGTCTTCTCTTGGTCTTCGACTGCCATCTTGATCTGCTGGTAGCCTGAGTAGGCATCCAGGAAGGACAGGCGTGCGCAGCCCGCAGTCGAGTCGACGATCTGATCAATCCGCGGGAGCGGAAAGTGATCCTTGGGGCAACATTTGTTGATGGCGGTGAAGTCGACGCACATGCGGAGTTTCTTCGTCTTCTTCTTTTCCACCAGTACTGGGTTTGCTACCCACTCTGACTTCTTGATTTCTTTAATAAAACCGGCATGGAGCAGCCGGTCGATCTCCAAACTGATCGCGTCTCTCTTTGGACCCGAAAAGCGCCTCATGGTTTGCTTAACAGGTCTGGCGTCCTTGTGAACGTGTAATCGGTGCTCGGCGAGTTCTCTTGGTATGCCTGGCATATCAGAAGGTTGCCAGGCGAATATCTTCCAGTTTTCGCGCAGGAACTCGACGAGCGCGCTTTCCTATGCGCTGGTCAAGCTTGATGACACCCGAACCACCTTGTCAGCATCTGTCGGGTGTACCCGGTGGGCCCTGGTATCGTCGCTGGTGTTGAACGCCGAGTCCTTGGATGATTTCTTCTTTGGGGGGAAGAGGGTCTTGTCGTTGTCGACTGCCAACATCTCCAGGTGATCGTCCATCCCAAAGAACTCAGAGATCCTGTTGAACTCGCGGTCGCAGCTGTCGGACCGGTCGAAGTCGCCTCTCACCGTGATGACACCCTTGGGTCCAGGCATCTTGAGCATGAGGTAGGCGTAGTGGGGTATCGCCATGAACCTTGCAAAAGTTGGACGCCCGAGGATGGCGTGGTACTGCGATTTCCAGTCGACCACCTCGAAGTCGATTGCCTCCCTCCGGAAGTTGTCGGGTGTGCCGAAGATCACGTCGAGTGTGATTACTCCCATGGGCGTAACTGCTTGCCCTGGTACTATACCGTGAAAGGTATTAGATGACGGCGTCAGGTTGGAAGTTGACCTGTTCATGCGCCTGAGGGTGTCAGCGAAAAGAATGTTGATTCCGCTGCCTCCATCCATGAACACCTTTTTCAAGGTGTACTCCCCGATCTGAGCTTCGACTACCAGAGCGGCGTGCCCGGGCCGTGGTATTGCCGGCGGGTGATCAGCCCTGGAGAAGGTGATGTCTGTCTCTGATCCTCTCAGGTACTCGGGTACTGCAGGTGGATTGGTGATTGCCTGAAAGACTTGGCGAGTAATGAGCTTCTGGGTCCTGTTGGAAGGACGCCCCTTCTGTATCATGTTCATCTGCCCGCGTGGTGCTGGGAACACGTTGGCAGGGTCCTGTTGCTGCGGTTGCTGCTGCTGCTGTTGCGGCTGCTGCGGTTGTTGCGGCGGGTAGTAAGCCAGTGCTGCTTGCGCTGGGTTGGCGAGTGGAGGAGCTGGTGGTGCGTTGATTGCCAGCTGTCCCGCGACTGGTTGTCCCGCGGGTGATGCTTGATGAACCTGCTGCCCGTCCGTAGCAAGTACGCGCGTGAAGGCCCTGGCCAGCCGTTGCGCCTTCTTGCAGTCCTTCAATAGGTGTCGGGATCCCCACTTGCCTGTTTCCGGGTCTTTGAACATATGGTGCCTGCAGGGTTGCTCTAGCTCTTCCTCATCCGTGAGCATGCGTCTGCGCCACTCGCGCTTGCGACTTCCATCTCCGCGGTAGCCGCTGCCACCACCTTGGTTGTATCCTCTATCATTGCCACCGCCTTGACTATATCCTCTATCATTGCCACCGCCTTGGCTATATCCTCTATCATTCTCACGGGGGGTTTCGAATCCCGCCGCTACTAACTCTATTGAGTCGTGGCCGATAAAGCGTGGTTTCTTTTTCAGTCGACCCTCTCGCCAGTTGCTGGGTTGGGGATCTGGCATTGAGTCGCGGACGGAGTCTTCTCCATCTGCCCATTGGTTGGCGATCTGCATAAGGTCTATCATATTCTTCGGCCTGAGCCTACCAAGTTCTTCGCGAAGGTCGCGGCGGGTGAGGC
The DNA here is from genome assembly GCA_012064385.1 of Puccinellia tenuiflora. Taxonomy (NCBI): domain Eukaryota; kingdom Viridiplantae; phylum Streptophyta; class Magnoliopsida; order Poales; family Poaceae; genus Puccinellia; species Puccinellia tenuiflora. The sequence goes on from QRDG01000194.1 coordinate 58,166, forward strand.
CGTAGATGAATGCATCCATGACTCTGTCCTCTGAGGTGGCTCCATCCATGGTGTTGCGGAGCAGGGTCCACCGTTGGATGTACGAACGGAGTCGCTCCTCATGGCCCTGTTTGCAAGCTTGGAGCTCGATGAGGGTGGTTGGCCTTGCGTAAGTTCCCAGGAAACCTTTTATGAATGCAGTCCTGAATTCCTCCCAAGTCCTGAAGGCATCCTTCGGCTGCGTGTTGAGCCACCCGCGGGCGGACCCCGTGAGCATCAGCTGGATGTACTGCATGGCGGTAGTCGAATTACCACCTTGGCAGCTGCATGCGATGAGGTAGTCGTCTAGCCAATCCTGCGGGTGCTGCTTTCCGTCGTACTTTTGTGTCTCCGCCGTCAGCTTGAAGCCTTTGGGCATCTTCGTGTTGCGAATATTTATACTGAAACACGGGGCTCCACGTGGCTTGTGGTCTTCATCATCGTCGAGTAGTCCTGCGTCTCGCAGTCGACGGGCACGGTCTATCCTTCTCTGTGTGACGACGTTGCGGCCATCCTCGCCGGGCTGCAGTTGTCGCAGTCGAATCGGTTCCCGATCTGCCGCTGGTGCGACTCCACGGTCACGACGTCCTCGTTCCTCGTACATCCCTTCGACTGGTTCTCCCCTTGACAAAGCTTCCTCGACTTGCCTCAAGGCTTGGATCTGCTGCCTGTGTACGCGGGCGTTGGCGCTTCCTTCCGGCGGCTGCATGACCCGCAAATAGGTCTCGACTCCCATAAGCGCAGAGGCGGGTGTTCTGGGGATGGGTATTCCGTCCTCGTCTTCCAAGAAAGATGACTCCAAGTTGCGGGTGAGGCGGATACGATCGGCCTCGTGCACCCGCGGCATGCGAGTTCTGTGCCTTCCTTCCTGATTGACTTCTTCTGATCCAGACATGAACGAGAGCGCTGCCCTCCTGGCACTCGACTCGTCGGCTAGCTCCTTGCGCCGGGCCAACTCGGCTCTATCCTGTTTGATTCGTTCGGCTTCCTTCCAGAGCAAGTACTGGACCGCCTGTCGATCTTCCTGTGGATCTTCCGGGGCAGGGAACGTGCCATCGTCCACGTGCTTCTGTGCCCTAATCGCCAGCTCCCGGGTGATGGTAAGTTTCGTCACCTTGTCTTGCAGGGTGACTTCCATGGGGTACACGGGTGCTGATGGACCGACCATGTAGACTTGCGCGGGGTAGACCCGTCGAGTGGGGCTGATGCTCCCTGTCGTGCTTCCTTCATCTGAGCTGTACTCGTTGTCGAAGATCACAGCAACGTGGTGGGTACCACGGTCGCTGCTACTGGCGGCTGCCCGATGCGTAGATGCGATCGGCGCAGTCGAAGCTGGTGCGGATCTTGGCTGGCGCCCGAACGGGTAGGTCGGAGTAGACTTGACTCGCCCCGTGGCCGCAACAGATGCGTTTTTCTTGGCAACCGCAGATGCGATCGCCGCAGTCGAAGTTGATGTAGTCGAAGTAGACGCAGTCGCCTTGACCGCGGTAGATGCGATCTTCGCGACGGGTGAAGCCATGGTCGGCGCAGTTGATGTAGACGCAGATGTCGATGTAGATGCGATCTCCGTAATCTTCATGGCGGGTGAGGTTGCGATCCGTGCAGCCGCCATGGATGCAGGCGCCTCCATTGAGCGCAGGGCGGCCTGCGTAGGGCGGAGGGTTCCGCGACTGTCCACCAGATAACGCAGACTACCAAAGGTAATCCACGTGCTCTGTTGGAATCCGGCGTAAGCCGAGAGATCCGCCGGCGAGTGCTCGACGTACTCGAGGAAGCCGGTGTAGATCGACTCCCTCGCGCTGATGGTGTTGTTGGTTGCGGGTGAGGCCGGCATGATCACGACTCCAGCGATCTGTTCTTTCCCACAGACGGCGCCAATTGACGAGCTTGTGGCTCGGCAAATCCCTAGGTCGAATACCCCGGGTTGATTGAAGGAGAAAGAGAGAGATCAGGCTGGTGAACACGACGGCTAACAGGGGGCGATTTTACCCAGGTTCGGCCCCTCGAGTTGAGGTAAAGACCTACTCCTGCTTGTCTGGAATTATCGATTGGTGGCTACAATGCAATGTTCAATGATTCGATGCCCTAGACGGCGCACCCTCCCGGCCTTTATACTACAGGCCGGGTCTCGGGTGGACGGTGCGGATTGCACGTACAAGATAAGGAAAGCATCACCGACCCTAAGTCGACTACTTGTGCCACACGGTGTCCTTCTTGGGCTTCGCTGGGCCTTCATTGGCGTGACCCAGGTACCACCACCGTGGGAGACCCGAAAGGTAGCCCCACGACACTGGCCCTCTCTTGCGACCTCACAAGCTCAATATTATGTTCTACCATTTCTAAAGAGACTCCCAGGTCAATTCCTATCAAATTTGCAATCTCAAACAAAGTACTGTCGTCTGAATTTAAAACAGTGGGAAAGTTAAGCGAAATACCTTCCTCTTTCTCCAGAAACTTGGATTTGTTGATGATTTTTGCTCTCTCCAACACCGGTATGTCCTCTAGGTTCTTTGTGGCCAACCTGCTGCTGAACCGTAGACCAACATCTTCAGACCCTTCCTGCGTGCTGATTTGTTCCCTGTTTACAACTCCTCCTCCACTCCCAATAGCTCTAACTTTTCCTCTGTTAATAATTGGTGAATTGTGGATTGTGGATTCTGTTGGTTGGTTTCGAGCTTGCTTGTCTCGTGGTGCTGATTGACGGGTTCCTTTTCTGTGGCGGATGAGCGTATATATAGGTTGGGAGAAGAAAGGAAGGCTTTGGGGTAATTGGGAGGAAGAAAAGTTTAGAAGATGAAGGTGTTTGGCGTGTGCGGATTAGGAAGCAGGGGAAAGGCGTGGGAAGCAACTTCTTTTTCAATTCAATTCTGGTCGCGGCGGCGTGAGGTATCGGTGGATGGACGGACGGGCTCCGAGCTTCTTCTGCGGGGGTGAGTGGTGGGAGCGCCTCGTTCTCAGTCCGCGTGTTGGAAACGAGCCAACTGTGTGTGAAACATGGGATTCTCGCCCTGGGAATTTTACTCGTCAAAGTCGTGCTTGGTCGTCCGCCTGCATTGTCATGGATCAAGCTCAGGCGAGTTGTGTGAAACATAGCAGTGTGCTGGGGTTGGTCATTTGGATGGTAAGCGTGGACGTCCAGTTTTACTTGTAGTTCATTTGAAATTTTCTAGTGTAAAATTTTACTTAAAAATTACATTAGAAATTTCCAAGTGAACTAGAAGTGGGATTTAGATGGGAAACCACTTGAAACCTCTTGTGCGAGTCTGCATATCTTACAAACATGTAAAATATTAATTTTAAATCCTTTGTATTCCGAGCTGCACATAAATGATAAACGTGATATGAGTATGTATATTTTTAAAACTTCAAATTTTATCAGATTTTGCTTTTTTTGTGTAGACAGTAATAAAAAATTTGCATTATGATTTTTCATGCTTGTAGGATATATCATTAGCTATACCCACAATGTTTGTTTTAGAATTTTTGAAAGTTGTAATTATTATTTTTGAATATTTTAAGATGAAGGTATCACTCAAGGTCGGGAGCCAGAGACACTTTTGGGCACTCGCTATTATCCATTATACCTAGAAAATTATTTAATACTTTTGATAAGAAAATTAAATCATGAATGTTTTTTTTGTCAAGAACGCACAACTTTAACTAAAAAGATGTATGAATACATATTAAAAAATATTCTACCATATAAAATGTAACGATGCCATCCTACTTCAGTTATTAGATAATACGTGAATTAAATAAGGTAAAATTTCATGTTCGGCTTACATCTTAATTAGGACGAAAGTAGTATCTCAACATAATAAAATGGTCAATTTTACGAAAGTGAATACACACCATGAGCCTCTTGTGACAAGGCCAAACAGATGGACCGGAGACAACAAGTTAGTCAGCATACTATTCTCTTTCACGATTAATTTTGTGCATGCTTATCAAAATATGTGTAACTATATTTTCATGATAAATTTGCGTGCAACATTTTTTTATTTCATAAACTGGCATGAGATTTGTGTGCACCATACGATAACAATAACATTGCATAAGAGCGTGTCAAATTATAAATTTACGTTTAAAAATATATTAGAATTCGCACAATTTTGTTTTTATTGCTGGTTGTTCTAAGCAATGTTGTTTCAACATGATATGAATTGAAGTGCATGCATAAATTGTTAGAATTTGACTTGATAGACAATTTTAACCACGAAAAAATAGTGCCATTTGTTATGTCTATACTCTGGTTTTTTTTCTAAATATGCTTACGTAATCATACACTAGAAACCACTATTGAGATATTTGTTAGATTGTACTCATTATGAATATTTATCATAAATACATATAAATTATATAGATTATGTATTATTAAAAAACTAGTTCTAGGACACACATTTGTTAGAAAATAAAACTTAATATTTTTTAATAATATTAGAACAAAGAAAAACATTTAATATTTCTTATGTGGTTTAACTATGTGAATAAATATAATATTATTTTAATATAGAAATTTAGTACAAATTGTAGCCAATTTTTTATTGGAACGGCCCTATGTCACACCCGGTTCCTTGCAGACATTGTCAAAACGCGAGATTGCTATGCTGCTGGATACAATGGTGGCTTGTGGTAACTGCCGGAGCTGAGGGAGATGGTGAGTAGAGGAAGAAGATAACGGCCTTGGTGCTCCCACGGCTGGACGTGGTCGACGACGAGGAATAAGACCTTGGCGTCCCTCCAGCGGATCTGGCTCAGCATAGAGGAAGTAGTTGACGACAGTATAAGACAAAAGTGTTTCAGACTTCAATTAATTTATGTTCAATACTTGTCTCGTGCCCTCTCATGGCTTTTATCGTTCCTGCTCAGAGCATTGACTAGCTAGGCCACGCCAACGTACCGCCACCATCGGCATAATCCCAATCTAGGGTGTACGTAGTGTGTTACATACGATCTACGAACTTTAGGATGGTTATATGGCGTTATTTGTGGTTTGGAATTTCGATAACGTAAAAATATTCATAGATTATTCTTTCCGACTGTGATCAATCAAAACCAATTGTATTCTAGAAAAATATGTACTAATTTAAGTTCATGTTTCAATTAATTAGAAAATCGGATCCAAAAATTTCATGGTTGCAAATATTTCAGTAGCCTCTAAATTTCCACCAAAATTATTTGAACTTTTACCACGCATACGTAACGAGCTATTGTAACTCGTTAGTAAGCTTGTTTAACTCGTCAAGCTCATTACAAATATTACCAAGAAAACATATGTATATGGTTATCTCGCGGGCATCTCTTCTACATCACATAGGGCGTGGCTTGTCGTTTAAAATCAAGATAAGACGACAGTTTCAAACTTAAGCTGCAAAGAGAAACATCATTTTTATGGCCTCCGCTTCTCTATCCTTGCATAGTTGTATGCAAAAGTGAGTGGCGACCACTGTCCGAGTGAAAGGAAAGACATTTTGGAGATTTAAAAAATCTTTTGAATTGCAATCCATCAAAATCAATCGAGTTAAAAAAATGATTTCAATTAGTTTGAATCAGGTCCTAAATTTCTACGAATTTAATAACAAAGGGTATTTCGATAACCATCGCCGTTGTCCAAATTTCTTACAATTTTTTACGGCATGGTTGGAATATAGGATGGCAGCATGTAATATTCCCCGTCCATATCCAGGCACGTTCACCGGCCGCCGCCGCACACGCCCGCGACGTCCACCCCGCCGCCTGATTGGCACGTTTAATTGGGATCGGAGGGAGATGTACAAATAAGAGGGTGGAACTTGCAAGAAAATCAAAGCGTACCTTCACTTTTGAGTGGTACAAGTACAAGTGATTTTTCATTGTCAAGTTGTGAATGTATTTTATCATAGAGAATTCTTACTTATTTTATCGCTGGTCTGACTGTCCGACATATGCATTTGTACTCCAGCATTCTAACATCAGAATTCTTACTCCCACCGGCCCGAATTAACTGGCGCAGCACACTTAATATGGCAATTTTATAAAAAAAAAACCCATACATTCAAATCCACAAAATATGTCCTTAGATTCAAAACCGTGCTTGTTTCCTTCATCTGATCGCTTCGCTGGAGGCCAAGCTGCTCCTCCAGCCGCTGCTGGCTGCTCCTCTCCCCGCGCTTCTGGATGCTGTTCCGGTCGGCCAGCCGACGTTTCCGGCACCCCACGGAGCTCTTCCGCTCGCCGGCCGGTCGCCATAGCAGCACCTTTGCCCCGCCGCAGCAGCTCCTCTGTCCCGCCACCGCCTGGGTAAGTTCGAGCTCCACCACCGTTTGCGCTGCGCCCATGCTCCTCGGCACATGATCATTCACCAGTAGCAGCAGCAGCTCCACAGCTTGCCGTGCTCGTCGTCGTGATCTCCAGCAGCAGCACCAGCACCAGCACCAGCGACAGACACCCTACATGGATCAACATGGAGTACCTGATCTGAATTTCGGTCCACCACATGATCAAGATGAACCTGTGCAAGANGCCTCCTCCTAGGCTACCTCCTCGAGCGCTGCGCCAAGCTGTTCATGGGCGTGGCCGCCGTCGAGCACCTCCGCCTGGCACCCCAGCGGGCCGGCATGCTGGACCAGGCGCTCACCTGTCTCGGCGGCGTGTGCACCATCGCGGACCTCGCCGTGACGTGCACCGACCACGCAATCTCCGCCCTCGCCGGCTCCATCCTCACAGCGCCGTCACCTCCTCCCGAGGCTTCTGCACCGACAAGTCCTGCCACAGGCACGCCGACGCCCAGCCCGCGCCACTCACTAGACGAACATGCGTCGCCGCCGTCGTCTCGGACTTCGCCGGCTCCCGAGGATTCCGCACCCAGGCCAGGCGCACGCCAAAGCCTAGCCAGCGCTACGGGACGGACTATTTGACGACGACGCCGCCGTCGTCGTCTTCGAGTTCGTCGGATCGGCCCAAGCGCACGCCCAAGGCCAACCGGCGCTGCTCGTCTGGAACTTCGCACGCGGCCGTGGATCCGCCACAGCGCTCGCCGTCTCCGGCTTCGTCGTCGGCCGACGCCGCCGCCAGAACCTTAGTCGACATATCCAAGTAAGGTTCATACATGTGCATGAATCCGTCAGAACTGAATTAACCAGATCCTTCTCGATCTTTTCGTTTCAGGCGGGGACGGTGCTGCTGAGCAGCTAGAGAGGCTGTGATCGATCTTTGCACTTTTGGTTGTATTAATCAGGATTAATCCCTTCTCATCCCTGGTTAATCCTGATTATGCCTTTTGGTTTTGTACAAATCTCCACGTACGCTGCCTTCTCCTACTGGTTTCTGTTTCAGCTGTACTGCTGTCATCTCGCCTCAGTTGCTGCCTATTACACTGTAATGCCGCATCTTCAGTTAATCTGTGAACGACAGAGTTGCTGCATGACTTGTGTGGACCGTGTGGTGCATTCCCCGTCTCTTCTTCCACGGGAACAAAGAATCGTGGTTTGGTCCTGAAAAAATGTAGCTTTGGTATGAATAGTATTTCTCTGTTTTACATTATTTTGCATATTTGTTTCGGTTAGATTTATTTTCGCTTTGATAAGTCTAGCTCCGAGACATTTATCTCAGCAGCAGAAATAGGTGGAGATGGCGACGATAGCAAAGCTATGTTCGGTCGCCGGTCGTCAACAAGGCATTATACTCCTACAGTCCTGCTTGACCAGCACAGTCACTCCTGCAGTGCTACTAGCTTCTTTCTGCTGCTCCCTTTTTTTTTAGATAAAAGGCACACGCCCTGCTTTAAATTAATAAAGCAAGCAAAGATCCACCAAACATAACCGATACAACTTGCTGGGCACACAGCTTAGCCAAAAGCATAAAGGAAAGAGTTCCACTAGAAGCCGGGGCCGGCTCCCCCTAACAAACCGGAGGTAGAAAACATAGCAGGACAACACCTATCCAGCATCACTTCTTGGCGCGAGAGAAGCATAGAGAGCCTTCAAATCGCCCGCCGCCGCCTGAAGCGCCACCTGCTCCCGCTCCTTGGACAGCCTTGCCCAAAACTGGAGAAACATAAGCATTTTGAAAATTAGATCTGCAGGGTGACGCAAGACTTTGTGCTCAATAGACAGCTTATTTCTAACTAGCCACAAAGCCCAAAACAATAAGGACACCACGATCCAGCAAACCTTACGCCGGTGCCCCAGCACCGACTGTAAGTTTGCATGGAACTGAGGGAAGTTAGCCGGCGACCAGCTGCACCCTAACAGCTGTCTCACCACGCTCCACCCAAATCTAGCAAGGGAACATGAGAAGAAGATGTGTGTGGCGTCCTCGATCTCACCACAAAGAGCGCAATGCCCATCCGAAGGGCCATGTCTCTCAGCCAAATGTTTGCCAGTCGGGAGTCTATCCAAGGCAAGCTGCCAGGTGAAGATCTTGATTTTTAGGGGGAGCCTAGCTCCCCACAGGTCCTGAGCATGGGCAACTGTCGCCCCTTGCGAGAGCTGCCAATACATGGAGGCCACCGAGTACGATCCAGAGGGCTCTAAAGCCCATCTAACTCTGTCCGGGCCCTCCCGGAGAGCAACCGCGTCCACCAGGTTGGAGAGGGCAGCCCAGCTCGCCACCCCCTCCCTATCTAAAGAACGACGGAAGGTGATTCCTTCCAAATCCGGATCCAGAGCCTCAGCCACCAAAATATTGGGGGAGGAGGCAATGGCGAACAGCTGAGGGAAAACGCGGGACAGGGGCCCGTCCCCCACCCACCAGTCAGTCCAAAAGGCCGTGCGCGTGCCGTCAGCCACCACATGCCGCGCACCTAATTTGAACAGATCCTTGATCTTGTGAAGGGATCGCCAGAAAAACGAGCCCCCCACCGACGAACTAGCCAGGAAGTTGTCCGCCTCCGGATACTTAGCCTTCACAATTCTGAGCCAAATAGAGTCCTCATCCTGGTACAATTTCCAAATCCACTTGAGCATTAAGGCTAAATTCATGGTCTTCGTGTTGACAAGGCCTAGACCCCCGCAGTCTTTTGGCCGGCACACTGCAGGCCAATTCAGCCAATGGAATTTACGGTTCGGGCCAGAACCTTCCCAAAAGAACCTGGCCCGGATCGAATCCATCTTAGCGTGAACCCCATCTTGAAGTAAGAACAGCCCCATCACAAACGTTGGGAGGGCGTCAAGGCAGGAATTGGTCAGGATAAACCTTCCCCGGAAGAAAGGAGTCTGCCCATCCACACCTCCACTTTAGCAGCCAGCTTATTGACCAGGAAGTTCCATTGTTCCGCAGTGAGTTTCCGGTCAGAGATTGGAAGCCCCAGGTACACGAAAGGAAGAGTACCCAGCTTGCAGTTCAGCATGTTCGCCACTCTACGTTGCTCCTCGACACCCTCGTCGAGGACCATAACCTCACTTTTATGAAAGTTGATCTTTAGGCCAGACATATCTTCGAAACAGAGCAGCAGAAATTTGAGGTTGGCAATGGACAGATCGTCATTTTGCAGCAAAATCAAGGTGTCATCGGCATATTGGAGGTGGGTGATCCCCCCTGGGACCAAGTGCGGGACGACACCTTTGATGTGACCCGCCGCAGCAGCAGCAGAAAGCATGGCCGAGAGGGCCTCGACCACAAAATTGAACAGGAGGGGAGAGAATGGGTCCCCTTGCCGCACACCACGTTTATTTCGGAAAAAGGGGCCCATTTCCCCGTTAATGGAAATCGCAGTCTGGCCCCCGGCGATCAGCTGCTGAACCCTATGAATATACCCTGCGTCGAACCCTTTTCGGCGCAGGACCTCAATGAGAAAGGACCAATTCACTCTGTCGTAGGCTTTCTCAAAGTCAATCTTAAAGAGAATCCCCCCGGATTTCTTGGTTTTCAGCTCGTGGATAATTTCTATCAGGGCCAGAGCCCCATCCAGAATAAAGCGGCCCTTAATGAAGGCTGTTTGCGTTGGGCTGATGATTCTATTCGTAATTGGGTCCATGCGGGATGCGAAGGCCTTGGAGATGATCTTGAAGATGACGTTGATAAGAGCGATGGGTCTAAACTGGGTAATGCAATCAGCTCCCGGAAGCTTGGGAATAAGGGACAGAACCCCATAGTTCAGTCTAGAAATATCGATTCTACCCAGCATGAAATCATTTAAGATATGAAGTACCCCATGCTTGCAGAGAGGCCAAAACTTTTTGAAGAAGGAGACCGGGAACCCATCCGGCCCAGGAGCTGTGTTAGACTTCATGTCCATGACAATTGCCTCCAGTTCTGCCTCAGTAAAAGTAATCATCAGAGCCTCGTTCTCAACCAAAGAGACACGGGAGCTCTCGGTCCAGGTGTCCACGGCCAGACCCAGATGCCGCGGCTTCTCCGACCCGAGGAGCTCCCGATAGTAGTCGTAGATGAGTTCCTGGATTTGGCGGGGGTCCCTAATCAGACTAGCAGGGGACTGAAGGGAAGAGATCGCACATTTCCTTCTTCTACCATTGGCAACGGCGTGGAAATACGCTGTGTTAGCATCCCCCTGGAGCGACCAGCGGACTCGACCACGCTGCCGCCAATATTCCTCCTCAACCCTAAAGATTTGCAGAAGCTGATCCTCCAGGTGGTAACGGAAAGCCCATTCTTCCACATCTAAACCACCGGAATCCGCCTGGGCATCCAGAGTCACAATTTGGGCGAGCAGAATCACCTTACTATCCCGGGCCTCCCTGCCCATGTTTTTGCTCCACCCTCTCAGGAACTGGCGCAGCCCCACAGACATGTGGTTCCACCAGTCAATTATGTCCCGACCCCCTGCCCCCGCGGCGAGGTGGTGCCATTTAGAAGTCACCAGATCAAGGAAGCCTTCCACCTCAAACCACCCAAGTTCAAAGAAGAAGCGGTTGCTGCGAACTGGGGACCCTTCCCCAGTGTCAAAAATAAGCGGTGTGTGGTCCGAACCGAGACTGGTCTCCGCATGAAGAGAGGACAACGGGAAGAGAGCATCCAGCTCCGGTGCGATGAACACCCTGTCCAGCACACACCTGACCGGACTGAGCTGGCGATTAGACCAAGTGTATCTCGCGCCCGTGCGAGGTAACTCCTTGAGCGCCCATCTGGCAATGTGATTGGTTCATTCTCCGTCAAGGATGGCTCGTAAATAAGATTCTAAAAGGATAAATGGCTAGGTAATACCACGCTCCGAGGACAATATCCAGCTTTATACAATGTTGTCCCTGAACATCATAAAAGCGATACGCTCGCTCAGGTGTTGAAAATTTCGCCACCAAATGTGACGTTTAGAAGAAATCTTGTCAGTTCCCGGATAGAATGTGGGAATGAGTTGCTACAATGTAATGCCCGGGGTTTTTCCCCAAATTAGATTTTTGCTTGTTTTATTTTTGCATCATCATGACATCAGCATCATCGCATCGCATGTTTTTGGCAACAAAAATTATTTTTATTAAACCCTATTTTAATTTTCTAAAATTGTCGGAAAATATTTTGCCGAGACAGTCGTCTCCGTTTTTGAAAATTATTTGCCAAATTAAAATTTTGCAAATAGAATAAAAACGTTTTGAGAATTGCGAGAGAGTAGCCCAGCTAGCTAGGCCCAAAAGCCCAGCAAAGCAAACCCTAGAGCAAACCCTAATCCTGCCCCTGCCTTTTTCTTTTCCCACCCCCTACACCTTGAGCCACCCTCCTCTCTTTTCTGTTTTTCGCGAACAGATCCTTCCACCTGCATCTAGGTCCTTTTCTTTTACTTTTGGGTCCCTGCACCTTATCCATCTCTCCTCCTCTTCTTCTGTTCTTTTCTCCTCTGCCCGCACCCGCATCCTTCTTCCACCTCTCAACCCGACGCCTCCCTCCACCACCGCGTCACCGACCCGCACCAGCTCCCCGTCGACCTTCACCGCGTGGAGCTCCGCCTCGGCTACGCGCGAGCCGCTGCCCGAGCACGCCCCCAACCTCTGGTCCATCTCCCGCGCCTCCTCCCTGCTCCCCTTTGCCTCGACCCCGCTGTCCGTACCGAGCCACCGCCGCCGCGTCCTCTTGACCCTCCACCCGCACCACCGAGCCACCTCCTGCTCTCCCACAGGCCGGCTCCCGTTCCCATCGACCAACTCCCCGAGCTCCTCCTCTCCCTTCCCCTCCTGGCCGAGTCCCTCCCCTGTCGATCTCCTCCTCGCCTCCTCTGCCCGCTCCCGGCCGCGTCGTGTTTTCCCGCTGCCCAAGCTCCCGACGCCGCCTCCGCGCCTGCACCTCCTCCTCTCCCGCAGCGTCCGCCGTTGGCCACCATCCTCCGTCGCCCTGGCCATCCTCCAACTGCTCTATGTGGTGGTAGCTGCTGCTGTTGCTGCTGCCCGTCCCCGTGCGTGTCCCTGCTCGTCTCCGATTCCGTCCCTGCGTGCTGCTGAAGCTCGTCCCCGACGCGTTCCCGGTGCGGTTCCCCGACGGTCCTCCCCGGTGCTTCCCCGATATGTTTCCCGGTTCCCCGTTTCCGTTCCCGTTTGTTTCCCGATGCTTGTTTCCCGACGGGAAGTTTCCCGCTTGTTTCCCGTTTGCCTCCGTGACCGTTTCCCGTCGTCTCCATGTTGCCGTTGCACGGATTCCCCCGTTCCCGGCGTGTTTCCCGATCCCCGTTCCCGTCGTGAAGACCAAGTTCTCCGTTTCCCCGTCGTGAAGCACCATGAAGCCGTTTCCCGACGCCAATATCTCCGTGGAACGACAAGTTCTCCGCCGTGAACCGCGACGACCGTGAACGACTACCGGTGCCCGAACAACGACGATGCTACGACAAGAACTTCCCCGACCGGAACCCGCCAAGTTCTCCGATGCCGTGAACCCCGTTGACCCCGAAGCCCGGAACGCCAAGGTCCGCCACGACGACGACCCGAGTACGACTACTTCCACGACGTCGACTACGGAACGACTACCTCGACTACTTCGACTTCGGACGGAATGGCTACTTCGACTACCTCGACTACTTCGACTCCAGACGAACGACTACTTCGATGACGTCGACTACTTCCTCTCCGACCCGAAGACGGTGGCTCCCAAATCTGAAGTTCCTCGTTTCCGATGTGTGACCCCAACCCTAAAACCCTATATCATATATCCGTATCTTATAAAATCATGCATGCTTAATCAACATCGAACCTTTATCCATTTAGTCGAATTAAATCAATTTAACTATGGGATTTGTCCGGTGCATCTATATGTGCACCGATCCCATTTAAAATGATTTGCCATGTGTTAGGGAATAAAATTGGATCACCTTTAATTTGTCATGCATCATATCATCAACATGCCGATTCTTTTGCCGTAGAAGTAAAATGCATCTTTTGCCTTCCAGTGTTCGTTGCTTCTTCGGGAATAGGACATTGAGTTGATGTGAGCAACGACAGGTTCTGCTACCTCTACCGGATTGCAGGCAAGTGATACTCCCTTGCTATCTTTGCTTGTATTCTGTCTCTTACACGTCCTATCTTTTGTTCCTTGCTAGCCTTATGTCACGATGCTTGTGTCCCGATCCTATTTGCATGTTTACCTTGCAGCCATGATATGCCACCACCCCCACATCCTATTACCCTGTTGCTTGTTTACCTTGTTAGCCTTGCGAGTCCTAGTGCATGCTTAGGTGCTTTGCTTCAGTCCTGTTATCTCTTTATCTAGTCTTGTTCTTAACATGGTAGCTAGGCTCAACTAAAATGGTAATCTTTATTTTCTGTTGCGATGGGATAACATAATAAAGATAAGGCACCGGCGGAAGGCCAATCGTGGTGTTTTGTTCTGCTAGTGTCGCCTAGGACCCGAGTTCTTTTCCGCTGATCCAAGACTGAGCGCACTAACCACATGTGGGAGTTCTATGGGCCTCCCCGCAATCTATTACCGGATCCTCAAACCTGTCCAGGTGCCACAAGTAGTTCGGGTGTTTCCATTTGCGCGCGTATTACGATGATGATGAGAAGGTAAGATGATGATGGTTACGTGGTTACTTACGGTAGGGTTGCGGCACGTGGCGTTTATCGCATGTGGAAGGAGGAGCAATCGTATGAGTGTTCCCTCCCGAAGCCGTCCACGCAACGGTTAGGCCCACCTCGAAGCTTCGGCCGGACTCTCAAGGTGGATCAGACCTAGCTAGGTGGCTCCCTGGACTTGTTTGTATTGAAGGGAAGTATTGCGTCGAAACCTCCACCGGTACACCTCTAAGCGAGAGTTTCGATGCGTGTGGGTTCATTGGTGCATCCCTGCAGGGTTAAATCTTTTCGAAAAGCCGTGTCCGCGGTTATGGACGACTTGGTGAAATGCGCTGGCTAAAAAGATCATAGACAACTTGCACCTTATGATGATAATAACTTGACTAGTAAGATAGATAATTTGAATAATAACCCATAAAACTTGTCCACCGTGTGAGTGCCCGGACTTCTTCCTCGTGGGTTGAGGATACGAGGGAGTCGTTTTAGGGCGGGTTTGTTTGGTGAGTAGTATAGTTGGTTCCTCATGCGCTCTCTTACCTTGTCTCTGATAGACGAATATTGTAGCGTGTCTCTATAAGTTGTTAGTGCTGCTTGCCGCCGCCTCAATCGCTAACCCTCTTTCCCCGGAATTCCAGCTTTGATATCTTGTGAGTATTACTTACCAGTACTTCTACTAGTACTGACCCCTTCGGGGCTGCTATTCCAATGCAGCCAAACAGGTTTGAAGTCTGACGACGTTAGCTTGGGAATCCCTCCGGCTTGGCCTGGGCAGGGATATGGTGCCTTCGTTTATCTTCAGGACTCTTAGTCCAATTTGTTTCTTGTCCGTAGCCGGACGTTACCCGCTTCCGTTGTTATTTTTGGATCTTTGTATTGTATCTTTGGTTCTTGACTCTGTGAGTCGTTGTATATATGTTCTTTTGTGGGTTCCATCGAGAACTGTTGTAATGTTATCACAATTCCACCCGCATAACGTGTGTGTTGCGACGTACACGTTATGCCTGGTGGGCGTCCTTTAGGATCGTTATTATGCGAATTTGGCGGAAATCGCTAAGTCTGCATAGTACCGATCTTGGGGCGTTACATACAACGTCTGGAAGTGATCAATTTGACGCAGGGGACTGACGAGTTTCGATGGAATTTGCACAAGGGTGGTAAATTCTCGGTGGACTCTATGTACAAAGCTCTAATGCAGCCGGATGTGCCAGTGGAAAATAACAAGAAAATATGGCAGATGAAGATCCCACTAAAAACTAAAGTTTTCACGTGGTATCTTCGTCGAGGCGTAATTCTTTCTAAGGATAACTTTGCGAAACGTAATTGACATGAAAGTAAAAAATGTGTCTTCTGTCATAAAGACGAGACTATGAAACACTTATTTTTCGAGTGTAAATTTGCTAGTTCTATATAGTCAGTCATCCAGATAGGTTCTACCTTATACCCACCACGAAGCATTGCAAATATCTTTGACAATTGCCTTAATGGTGTGGATTATAGATTTAAACGACTTGTTACGGTGGGAGTGCTTGCTGTCATATGATCGCTCTGACTTTGTAGAAACGATAAGGTTTTTAATGATAAAAATTTATCTCTAATGCAGGTTATCTATCGGTGCACGGCTACGCTCCGTTCATGGTCGTCACTACAACGTGTGGAGCATCGCGATCTGCTTACGGAGGTGTGTACACGACTGTAGGATACGGCGAGGAATTTTTTTCCAAACATGGATGGAAGATAATTTTGGATGATTTACGGAGGTGTGTACATAGATGATTTTACAATTTTTTATTATGATATGTAATTAGCTTAATTTTTTTATTTTGAGACTTGTGGACCTGCGGGGCTGTGTGCCTAACTATACAGAGGCCGAATGTAATAGTTAAAACTTTAAGTAATAAAGCTCTATTTATCATAAAATGAACGTGGGCCGCGCACAAGCCCCGAATACGCAACGAGAGTAGATCAATTCCCGGGAAATGAGACAAGAGCAGAATTTTATTTTTACAGAGAAATGTTTGAAGAACATGTGGACTGTGGAGTAAATTGTTTGATCGTACGAGCACTCTGATCATCATCAGAACTGAACACTGGGAGTCTGGGACACGAATTACTCAGATTCAACACCGTTTGCGTCCCTCGCTGCAGACTTTCCACTCGGGTGGTGATAAAGTCGGAACCTCCTATTGCATTTTCATCGCTTGGTTTATCTATTCTAGCCCAGCCCCTCGTCAGCCTCGCCGTCCCCGGCCTCTCAAGCCCCTTCGACCCGGAGGACGTCGACATCGTCTACGACTGATGCCACATTAAATTTGCCCTGAGACGTTAATCTGACCAGAACAGGACAACACTACCAATGCACACAATGGAACAACCACAACTCCATGGATACCAATCCAACGAGCTCAGTTCGTCCCAGGAAACCCCATCCATGTCAAACAAAGAAATATAGGCATACATGTTAAGGTAATGTACCAGGGGATACAGCTAAACACGACATATCTGTCCATGCTCCATTCACTGAATTGCAGCAACCAAAATTAGCCGATAACATGATGATACAACAACAAAATCAATTACATTCTTGGGGCTTAGGTTTAGTTCCCCACAACGCCTTCTCCTGCTACTGCCGCTGCCGGTCCTTTGCTCTGCCAGTATTGATAGGCGTAATAGATGGAAGACACAGCTAGGGCGCCGAGGACGACGTAGGTGATGATCTTGGTCACACTGATCTGGGTAGGGCTCTTCTTCTGCTTGCTCTGTGCCAGCAATGCCTTTGGCTTGATCTTAGCCATGGTTCGCTACTGGTAAGGTCAATAAAAGAATCAGCACAGCGAAGTTTTACAAAATGCATTGAAGGACTGCTCTGGCTTCTGATGAACACCACAATTTTTTTTTTGCTTGCCATGTGATAAACTACATCATAAGATTATGAACAGCTTGCTGGCACAGTTGTATTGCATTGTCCAAGTGTCAGATAATGTATCACGCAGCTTTCTAATTAAACAACCAAATGCCTAACACTGGATAAATGGCTTGGCTTGAAATATATACTAGTGATTTTTGAATCCAAAAATATAGTGTTGTACAGCACATAAAAACCAAAGGAAGGTCCAGTGGCATAACATGAACAAATTGGCGGGCTAGAGAAAATAGTGTGTTAAGAACTTCAGATTGCAGGTGATATTTGTGGCTTCTAATGCTTAATACTTAATTCCATCATAGATCCGTTTAACTTACATGACATGGGAGAATGTCTTTAACAAATTTATCTCCAAATAGGGCCGAAAAAAAATAGTAAAGAGATATGGACGGAGCAGTATTTAATGCCCTATAAGTCAAGTCATGCCCACTGACTTGACCTTCTGGCCTTTATGTTTTGCAAAAGGAAGAGCTAAAAGGATTGGTGCTTTCTCAAAGAAAATTAGCAGTTATGGACATGAGCACTTTATGGTATAAACGAAAATTCAGGTAACAGTATTCTCTTCCAATACTTGGTATAAGGGCAACTCTTGTATCAGTTCATATCCTATTATTGAGCTTCACTGTCTGAAATCAACAATCTAACATTATAGGAAATTCATGACACAACTCACCGAGTCCAACTAGCGACTGTACCCAAAGGCTTTAATTGAAAGACTGTATTACGTTTGTAAACAAAAATAATTCAGCTCTAACAAAGTATACCGGTCAAGCTCTAATTCATTTCTAACTTGTATGGACATGGATAACTCATTTCAGGCAAACAATGCACAGTATACTAGAGTAAATCTACTCTAACTTGGCGCTTCTAAATGTCCGACAGTCTTGCTGATAATGCAGTCCCAAGCAATATATGCACACTACAGTTTCCTCTACCATCTGACACACGCTCCACTGTCTTATCACCAAAACTGGAGAATCAAGGCTCTTCTTCCATAGGTTGAACATTGCCGTGCAATTGCTCGATGTATATTCTAACTATAGAACACCAATAATTCATGCGCCGACCTAGTTCCCCATCCATGAGAGCTACTCGTACTAAATTGTGTGTGGGGAATTGGGCGTACCATGACCTCAATACCCAAACCTACATGTAAGCATCGCATAGCCGCGTTGAGGACACCATGATCCGTGATTCGGCCGTGTGATCTACGCTCGCGACGGGACCAGAACCCAGATCGGGTCCCCGTGACATGAAACCAAACAGCGGGAGAGATACGAGGCACACAACGCTACGTCAGGGAGAATACGAGAGCTGGGATCTACCGCGGCAGAGGAGGAGGAGACCTTGATCCCGGAACCAATCTCGACAAAAATCACAAGGATTAAACCCGATTATTTGCCAGCGATTTCGGCCGCGACCAGCCGGATCTACAAACGACGGACACAGATCAAAATTCGACCGCGCGGTTAGGGGTCACGTACCTTGGTTTCGTGACGGAGAGAGGCCGGGGGAGGAGGAGCAGGGGTGCTCGGGAAGAGGAAGACCAGGGGAGGTGCTGAGGAGCTCGCGAGGAAGAAGACGACGACGAAGGCGAAGACCAGGACGTGCGTGCGAATAGGTGTATACTCGTGTGCTGTTGTGGCTAAGACCGCCACGCGTGCAGCTTACCTGGCATGTAGAGCGCACGGATGTACGGCTGAGCTGGACGCCACGCTGGGGAACGACTTGGAGACACAGCAGGGAGTAGTGATGCAAATGTGGCAAAGAGTGCGGCGTTTTGAAACCCGAGCTTCATGGAGCTCGATTTTTGACCATTTAAAATTGAGATTTAAAACTTTTAAAAAAATCTAAAGAATTTCTAAATGCAGATAATATAGATATCTACAGCTCTGCAAAATATCAATGAAAAAATCGTTATAGTTTAGCCGGGACAAAAATGGCAAATTTCCAGATCTGGATCTGTGAATAGTGTACAGATTCAAACATTTGAAATTTTGCCAAATTTGTTATTTCTGTAGAGCCTTAACTAATTCGAAGTTTGCATTCAAAAATTGCACGCTTATAGATCTCAACATTATGTACACCTATGATTTTTTTTTCCGAATTGTCTGACACATAAAAATGCAGAGCTCCATGGAGCTCGGGTGCCATTGTGATTTTTCGTCCAAATGTGTCCCTGTACCCTTTTTTAGTTTAAAAATAACTAATTTTCCAAATTAAAGATGACATTGTAAAACTTTGTTCAGTTTTAAACTAAAGTTGGTATACGGTACCCTAATTGTGACCCACTTGCATCTCTATCTAGCAGGGAGTGTCTCGTATAGGCCTGTTGTGAACTACTGTTGTACAAGCGTGAACACCTCCGAACATGTTGGCCCTTGTACTTCCTCTTTTTTGCTCGATGTGACCATGAGGTTGTCAGGACTCCGAAACAGAGTCATCGAGGATGCGGCAACATCGACGAACACTTGAGCTGAGGGAGAACATCTCTTTGAAGTAGTGAGCGTTACATTACATAGGTTGGGTGAAAACGCCGATGGACGAGACATTTGTGAATAGGTTAGGGCTGGAGGGTTCTTGAGAATGGGGCATCGACACCAAAGAAGAACCGTGGTCTCATAGCCTGTAATGAATGGTTGGACCGATGTTGGTCGTGGACAGGGAAAAGGTATTAGAAAAAGGTTGAAGCCATGAAGCGTGTGGAAATCTTATGAAGAGGAGTGTGAGATCTTGATTTGCCTAGAGGGTGAGGTGTCAGAATCGACCATCTGTGTGATTCCACGCACTCACCAAACAAAGGCTCCATCTAGTAACAAAGCATAAACTAATATTGTATGGTGTGATATTACCATTAAGATGAAGTTTTAGAAAATTACTTTTTTGTTTCATTTAACCACATTCTTTTAAACACATATTTGTGACATATCAAGATATTTGATGTGTTTGATATGATGTGAAAAACAAACATCAACAATGGTTCCCTCGTCAAACCTAACCTCGACATGGTCACAAAACCAAACGGTCTAACCAAACCAAGCCGTTATGGTTAAGTCTCCGTGAACAATAGGCGAACATTATGGAGAATTGGCCCAATCCATGAAAGAGGGCGAATTTTACGATGATGAACATTGCATTAGTCATGATATCTTCGATTTTTATCATATTAAAATAGATTTACCATAGTTTACCCTTTATTTGTAACATTGTGGCAACTTATACCCCCATTGTGTTCTGTTCACCAAACTTAAATGCTATATATGTATACCCTTCTCGTAAAGACATGACAATTGACTAGACAAACAACCCTGATGTATATTGCTCATGGGCATATGAAATTGTGTTAAATTCACTCAATTTTGGCCAACAAAGCCGCACGGCACCAGACTTGTTTTATACTACCATATTCACCAAAGTGAATGCACTACCTAATCGTCCTCTCGTTATTTTGGAAAATGAAAATTTTGGTTAGGACTTTCACAAAGTCACACATATTATGTATTTTTTCTCTACGCAAGAAATTAACCTACGTGTCAAGACTAAGAGTTTTTTTTTTGATATACTAGCAAAAATGTCCGTGCGTTGCTACGGATTGACCCGTTTTAATTGTTTAAATTCCGTAGCGCACCACCCCTTCTACCCCGTGCCGCCTCCCCGTCGTGCTCCTTCCACCAACACATGGCTCAATTCCCGTCACCGACTCTGCCACCTTCCTCTCCCCTTAATTCTTCTTCTAGGTGTTGACCTCCCCTTCCCTATCTCGAATTCCCGAGGGTCTCCCAGCTCAGGCACATGTTATCCTGCATCATACGCTTGCTGCCTAGGCCAGGGAACGAGCATCTTTCACACGTGCCACCACCCGCTCGGTTCCATGGAGACCTCCCCTGCGCACCCGTGCTGGCTCGTCTCATCGTGGGTCTCCTCTCCTCTACGTTTTGCCGATTGTCAGAAACCGGGCAAACAAATCTCTTGAACGTACAAACAAGAATGGTAGTCATTGATTCACCACACAAATTCTCCCAGGCATCTGCAAGGATCGATTCTAGTGAGTACTTGACGATGTGTATGTAGATGAGAATATTGCATCCCACTCGGCCGCTTGCACGATGTACACGTCATGTAGTGAGATATTATCCACCCGATAAAACTCGGAGAACAGATTAAGACATTAGAAACCGATAAAAAAAACTATGCTGCATGCGTTGCATATAGTAGCTTGCAAAATTGCTTCTAAATTTCATATCATATATAAAGCCACATAAATAAAGAAGTGAACCTTTAAAATATGTAAATACATATACTGATGTAAATAAACGCTCATAGGCTACACGCTGCCACGAGCAGGCCAGCGAGGAGGACTTAACAAACATATACTGAAGTAAACAAACACTCACAAGGCGCTGACTGCTGATAGATTTGTTTAATATTTGTTTAATTATTAATGGGATTGGCTGGTCGCTGCCGCTGTACAATCTGCTTGTGCGTCCGAGCCTGTGCAGTCTATGATGCTGCTTAGTGCATGGAAACAGCAGGGAAGGGGCACAATACGATGCGCGATCGACCTCCGTTGACGGAGGAAAGCTCAATTTCGAGTTTCGATGACGAGCAAACTCCTGTAAAATCGATTGGGTATGATTTTTTTTTATAGTTTCTGTGCGAATCACGTGCGGAGGAGAGGATCTATATACTGTATGAGCGGATTTCCCGGCCACGAAAGCATGGTTGAGCTGAGTATCGGAGGAGAGCTTGTTTCCGATTAGTTGATGTCGTACAGCCTCGTTGAGCGAGATCACGCGAGGCGATGCCCACACGGACCAAGCGATGGGCCAAATTTGCCGGCAAGCCCACTTCACGGAAGGGAACGGGGAGAAATCATGCGATGTACGAAACAACCTATCGATCGAACTCGATGGTGATGTAGAAAACAGAGGAATCCTAGACCACTTCGACACGGATGACGTACAAGCGGACGATGGAAACCCACCACGACGTACGAACCAAAGATTGACGGACCGACCAAAGAAGGCTTAGTGCTTTTATTATTAGGTATAGACATAGATGTGTCAAGACTAAGAGTTTTTTTTTATATATGTGTAAGACTAAGAGTTAACCTTGTAGAAGCCGGCTTCAAATGTTACTCCGTATACAAACCGGGTCCACCATTTTTTTTTGACAGGAGCAGGGTCCACCTTTGATACAAGGTCGGATCAATCCAGCCTCCATTGGTGCTTTAATATTCGTGGAAGCAAAAGAAAATCTAATCTCCCAACAAGCCGCGCCGCGCCACAGCCCCCACGATTTGGCCCAAATCCCTACGGTTCGCCGTCGCCGGCAAGCGCCCCGCGATGGCTGAGACGGCCGGCAGCGTCGCTGTATCAGTAGAGCGCGAGATCATGATGAACGGGACGCGGCGTAAGCGCGACCGTGCCGCTGGCCCCGTCCTCCCGGACGATATCGTCCTGTGGGAGATATTCGTCCGCCTGCCGGCGAAGGAGATCCTCCGCTGCCGTGCGGCCTGCCGCTCCTGGCGCCGCCTCACCTCCGACGACGAGTTTCTCCTCGCCCACCACCACCGTCAGCCGTCGCTCCCGCTGGTCTCCTTCCGCTCCAGGATCAGTGGCACCATCGCCAATCCCGTCAGCCATCTCTCGGTCGATGCGTTCGATCTCGGGCGGACCCCCGCTGTAATCGTTCGGCGGCCCGTCCTCGGGTTCAACAACTACAACGAGCTGCGCCGCAGCTTCTCCATCCACGGCTCCTGCGACGGCCTCCTCCTCCTATCCCTCTCCAAAGTCCAACCACGCTTCTACCTCTGCAACCCGGCCACGCGCCAGTGGCTCGCGCTCCCGGCTCTGAACGGCGGCAATGTCGCCGCTCTGTACCGTCACCGCCCGTCCGGCGAGTACCGCATCCTCTACTGGAAGCTCCCAAACAGAAACACCGTTGGCGGCGACAGTGACACTGATGTCTACTACGTCCTCACCGTGGGCTCCTCCGAGGGACCGAGGTCCATGATGAAGACGGCCGGCACGACCCACTGGCTTCTTCATGCTCGCGAGCACCTGCCTGCCATGCTACACGACTGCTTGCATTGGCACATCAACCGCCACCAGGTAGTAATTTTCGACACATTGGTCGAGTCGTTCAAGTGGATGATGGAATCTCCCATAGGCACCAACAGTTCAGCACATTTGCTTCAGTCTTCAGACGAGATGGATGCTAAGGTTGTGTGTGAGAATGGAGATGTGCTCGCGACCAAGGCCTCTTTGTGGTCAGTTTATCACTACCGTAATGGCGAGAGCAAGCTGCACCAGACATACCAATGGCAAAACGTTGAGCCAATGGTTCTTGGACTCTGTTTCAAAGAAAGCCTGGTCAGGCATGATTTCTTCCAGAGGAAAGACGATGGCCGTGTGAGGTTGCCACGGTTTTTCCGAGGGCTGTAGGGGGGAGCATCGATGCTTCTTGATGGTCTCCATGCTTATCCCCGTGAGTATCTCAAAAAATAACCTTTTTGTAGGAATCTTGAACTGAGTATAGTTTCTCTTCGTCTATGCATTTTGTGTTTAAACCATTATATATACTGGTATGATGCAAATGTTACTGCATTCATGTGCTCGTCATGCTTGTTTGATCTTTTGTTTCATGTACTTTTGCTCTCTATAACACATATATACAGAGAACATCAAAACCTTGTCGACGATGCAAAGATTGATACTGACCTGGTCTAAGATGAACAAGAACCTGTTGTGCGATTTACAAATTGTTAAACACATATGCAAACAGGATTGGCGGGAAACAGCATCCGCCTATCTCATCAGTATTAGTAAAAACATAATATTAGAAGGTTATTCAAGACTCCTTGCAAAAGTCACTAATTCTCCTTAACATGATTTATGATTTTAGTAAGATCATTGATGGCCTGATAAACTGCTGCCTACAATCAACAAGATGAGCTTAAGCGTTCTAAAGATCTGTGTTGTTTAGTACAATTAAATAAACATATGATGCTATCATGGATACTAGATCCTTGTCCTTAGTACTGAAGTAGCACGTGCCAGGTGGTTACGGGTAGTTTCTTAATATGCACTAGAATTTCTGGAGCTTTACTGATCTTAGGACTTGGTAGTGCATTGGACCACTTTCCTCAAATTTTCAGGTGCGCATATATGTACCTATCTACTGCTAAAAGTGTCCAGTTAATTGGTTATAGGACATAAGCGATGTATGAGAATGCTTTTGGCACAGCTTAGGCAGTTTTGCTTGTATTGGGTACAATCGGAATTAGAAAATATTCATGCCAAAGCCTCAGAAATTCCTGCTCAGAGGCCTGGACTTAACAGTAACGCTCCTAGTTACATATGGTGCAAGGCAGCAGTGTGTCCCATGGCACTATTGGTTTTTTCCAAGACTTGAGCCCATTACCTAGTGGACATGATAATGCTTTTCCTCTTCTATTTTTCAGAAACAATGTCATTTTGCTTTCATTCAAATTTGTTCGCGTTTTACCCTGTAGACCAGAGCACTAACTGTACATTCTGAAACAATGTTAATCTCCCTTTATTCATTTACAGGGTCAGTTCCCATCCCATTACTAGACTGACCATCACCATTACCGTTTCAGTGCTTTACCATTTTGCCTCCAAGCGGGATTTACCAAAATCACCTGAAAAAGCAGAGATGTGAAAGAACTAATATTTACTGGATGAACGTGGCGGCACGTGCTGGATCCTTGTTCTTATCACTGAAGTAGGTTCTCAATGTGCATTAGAACTAGTGGAGTTTCACTTCTTGTGACTTGGAGTGCATTTAAGATTTAACCACTTCCGTCTGGTGTTGAAAGTGTCCAACTATTCGATGATAAGCTATTCGCACATGCATGATTAGTTTACTGGCCAACACCTTAGTTAATTGTACTGGGTAGAAGCAGAATTATAGTTAGAAAATATAATCAGGATATGAAATTTACATGCCATAACCCTGGAAATACGATATCTGTTACTTTCTTACATGGTAGGAAGTTTCGTTGTACCGTTTATGTAACAGATGTGAATGAGGAAGTCCCCAAGCTGGCAAGGTCATCCAGGACTTGACAGTAATGGTCCTTGCTCTGGTGAATTTATTTGTGTTCATACATCCTGGTCTAGAAGAGGACCTTGTGTTCATACTCAGTTAGCAAACACTATCTGACACAAGTCGAGGTGCTTGCTTGTTGCCTCATATTCTAGCTACACCCGAAGCTACTGCATGCTTAGAGATCACAAAGAGAATATCTAGCTTTTGAACACAGGGAAATTCTTTTTTCTCGCTTGATTTTGAAGGAACAGGAATTTCTCTTGACTTGAATTTCCATTTCTTATGAAATCTCTGCAGACTTCTTGTTTTGAGCTGGGGCAAGTTAAATTTGAAAAGGAGAAAACAGTCCTTCTATAATCTGCGGAAATTTGTTGTCAAAGCTATTGTTTTGCAACATACCCTGCTCTTTGCCAACTGAATAGATAGAGCTACACAACTCACTATTTTCTGCCAATATTCTCCAAAAGTATTTGACACAAACTGAGGTGCTTGTTCTAGCTATTGCAAGTGAAAGGATCCACGCGACCTTCTGTAGATCCCTTGTTGAGGTAGGCTCCATGCATTCCTTGAGACTGTATATCTCATATACCAAAGCTACCGCATGTTAAAAGATCACACAAAATATCTGCTGATAATATGGGGAACTTCTCATTTGATTTTTGTTGGAAAGAGTCGAAACTGTTGTTTTGCTTTTCTTTTGAACTGGGATAGCTAGGTTAAGTTCGGAAGGCTATGAGTGCACATGCGTTTTATGCTCTGTACTTGAGAGGGTCCTCACTGTCTGTTTTCTGTGCATGCTGTGGTACTAATTTATATGGCGGGGCATTTGTGAATTCTTGTATGGCAAACACCGGATAGCATTACATAACACTGATGTTATGATAAGATCCTGCCATGCCGAAAAAAGAGTGTCAAATCCACATGTCATAATCTACTACAACTTCAAGCATGACAATTGACGCATCAACACTGACTTATTGCCTTGCCAACAAAATGGATGGTTCTTCCATTCCCAATGCATGTAATTGATTCCTTGCCAACAACATGTAATTTTTTCTAAAGAAGAAAGTCCACTTTTCATCCCTCAACTTATTAGGAAGTTCACTTTTCGTCCTAAAACTTACGTTTGGTCTGAAATGAACCCTGAACTCTTGGAAAAGTCCATATCACATCTAAAACTCTTGTGTGTAGCACAAAAAAGGGTTAAACCAGACTGAATTAGTAGGTACCGAATCTTAATTGCGTGTTCCACTGAGTAAAACTCCTCACCCGCATCGTATATCCCTAAACTTTCCGAGCACCCGTGGTGCCCCACTCTACTCTCATCCGGCTAATCCACATCACCCCGCTCTTACATGACCCTCGACCTTGTCTAAACCCGACCACGACTCAACTCACCCGCATCTCTCGCCCTTTTGCACCTCCATACCTCCATACTCGCGCAACCGGACGTCAAGTTCAGCGTTGTTGCTACGCTCGGTGGCGACATCCCTCAACGCCGCACTCATCCGAGGGATCTCGTGGTCGATTGATACTGACATGCTTGTTCACTCAAAATGTCCGGCACAACTAGCCAGTCAACTTTAAAAGGGTGAAGAAATGGGGCAGTACACGTCACTATTTTCATTGGGTCATACGGGATGTGAACTTTTTCAAGAGTTCAAGGATCATTTTTGGACCAAACAAAAGTTTTAGGATCAAAAGTAAACTTCCGCAGTTATAGGTTTCGAAAGGGTAGAAATAGGAAGTTTGCATCTTTGCATTCATGCATGCTTGAAAAATCCGAATAATTTTCGCGCTTTTGTGCAAAAAGGACTAGTGGTCGAGATAATTCGATCTAACATTAGTCGTCTATTTTGGAAACCCTAGTTTTAAAAGTTAGGTTGGGTTATCAACTTTAATGAAAGTTTATTTAGGTAACCTCAAATTTGAATACAAATGTATCCACACTTGTAAGTCTTATCTATATTCTCTCGCAAATCTTTGAAATCATGTTTATAATCAACACATGCAATGTGACCTAATATTCTAAGAATTTACATTCATGTAACTCCACATTTCATTCTTCACAAAAATTTCCAACAATCATCATGACATTTCCAAAACAACTTCTTTTACAAATTGCAATAATATATAACATCTAGAACATTTTACAATTAAATTCATATATACAATTTTAATGTCAATAAATTACAATATGTAATTTTGAGACAAAATAAATTACAAGAACCTTACAAGTGGATTTGATCCACAAATTTATTACAAATAATGTTATCAGGTCCTATTACAATTTTCTGCTGAAAATAAAAATAAAAAGAAAAACCTATAAACTAAATCCTTTAGATAATCTTCTGAAATTCTTCAACCTGCAAAAGCAAACAATTCACAAAGAAAAGAGTGTTAAGGTTAGTAATGTTAGCCTAGTACATTGGTACTGGCTATTGATATAAAATTTGGCAGAGTGTCTAATTCCATGAATTGGAATTGACATTGGAAATCACAGTCAAAAATCAAATCAAATATCCAACATTAAGCAACCTGATCATGCTCAGCATGCATTAAGCATGTAAAAAGGGGCAAAGGCAGAACCAGCTTTACAACTTAGGCAACCTGAGGGACTAGCTGGTTATCAGATGCATACATGATCATCTCCAAAGGATGTCCAAAGGCAACAAGGAAACAGGACAGTTATCTCTGCCAAATATATAAATTAAATCCACCTTCTTAATTGTGGTGTCACATTTACCATTAATTGGTTAAATGGACCCTATTCCTTTCAGCCCACAGATAAAAACAGTTACAACCCAGTTACAGTTCTAGCCCACCAGAGAAGCCACCCAAATCCATCAAGTAAATATCAATTCTTTGGCAGCAGAGGGATGCCAAACATTTCAAAACCATAGTACATAGCAGGAGTCGACAGGAGCTTGATAAGACCAAGTGAGGTGGAGGGATAACTCCCTGCGCAAGGATCCTAGCTGAGAGTAATCCACAAGTGGATTTGAAACCATTCCACAACTCAAATGGATGGACTTGAAACAGTTCATAACCAGATTGAACAATACCAGCCGGCAGAGCAAGGATATGATCAAGGAGTGAGCCAAGAAGGGAGTAAACAATACCTTGGCACAGAAACTCAACCACCAGAGGATAAGAACCTCCATATTTTTTAACAGAAGAGTAGCAATTCGAGGTGGAGGAGGGCCACTGCAAGCAGCTTACTCATTGCATGCAAATTATCCTGGTGTCACCACCAGAATCATCCAAAAACCCTATAAATAGGGCAGCCAGCCGAATTCACAAGCACATCACACAGCCAAGCACATCACACACATTTCTGAAAATGTTCATCATCAAGAACATTAGCCACATCAAATCTTGCAGCTAGAACTATACACCTTAGGAAATTTGAAGCAGCTAGGAGGAGCAGGCTATCCACAAGACGCAGGTTGTCAGTATAGCCAGAAGACCAAGCTACTCAGCAGCAGCAGGTTGATCTTTTGAGTGTTAGGCAGAGAAGGAGAGAATTAGCTAACTCTGATAATGACAGAGCCAAGCTAAGCATGTTTGCATGCATAAAAGGGGAAGTGAGGAATATCTGTTCTTATCAGAACCATGTTGAACATGGATTATGCTAAGGATAGATAAGAGGGAAGTTGAAGCACCTGTTCTTTACTAAATACACAAGCCAGTAGCCTAGCATCTCTGTCACTAGAAGAAGCACAGGAAAGCATAAGAAAAGATTTTCCCAAAGACTAATTCTATTAGCCAGCTTCTGTGTAACTCCAGGGGAGGCATCACAGCATGCATAGCTAATTTTCTTTAGCCACAGAGATATTTCTTTACCATTTCACAGCACAGAGCACAAGCCATAGCAGCAAATTAAGCCAAAGCCCTATTCTTTCTTCTCCAATCATTTTTGCCAGAGCAAATCATCACAATTAATTCCAATCTTCACCCTCACATCTCAGATAAATATACAAACATCATGGCATCACATATTTTCAACCAAGCAGAGCAAAATAAGGTACCAGTAGAATTTTGCTAAGTACCAGTGAGAAAATCTTGAGCAGCATAGAAGTTAAGCTAGATCAGAAAGGAGTTTGGAAGGAGGAGTTAGCAGAGAGGAGGAAGAGGAACCTTACCGTGCGCCCATGGCCGTAACGGCATGACGACGGGGCAGTGCCCGTGTGGTCATGACGGAGGACCAAGGGAGGAAGTCGCACCGCAGCAACACCACTCCAGCGCCACCGTAGCACGGAGGCGAGCTCCACACCGGCGGCGGAGCAGAGCAAGGGTCGGGAGCACGATTAATCGCGCTGCAACCGAGACCTCAACCGGGGACGAGCCAGCACGCACGCGTCAGTGGAGAAGGAGGAGAGCAGCTAGGTAGAACCAGAGAGCAGAGCCGAACCCTAGCCATGGCGAGGTAGCTCAGAGGAGGAAAAGCATGGTGGAGCAGCGCCATCACCGAAACCCTAACCCTAGGGATGGGTTGCGCACGAACACACCAGAAGAGGAAAAGCAGATCGACGGGGAGGAGAAGAGAGAGCGTCGCAAGAGCTTTCTTTTGCGCCCTAGCACGACGACGGAGACGGCCGGAGCACGCCGGAATCAGTCGGCGACGGCGGAGGCGAAAAGGGGATCGTGTCGACCACGGGAGCGAGAGAGGGAGAGAGAGAAGAGAGGAAGGAGAGAGTGGGCCGAACGAGTTGGTCCCACCGAACCGGTGAGAGTTGACCTAGTAAACCAAGGACCTGTTTGTAATTCCAAAAGTTACTGAACTCAAATCAAACCCTAGTTTTAACACAAATTTTAAATCCAAAATTAGAAGCCTAAAAATCAAATAAAAATATGTTTTAACTCAAAAATTTTGCAAGGATTTCAAAAATGATTTTTATTTGATTTATTGAAAAATATTTCTTGAGTGAAAAATTCAAAGATCCTTAAGTGGAAATGATTTGAATTATTTTCCAAATATTCAAAGATCCTTAAGTGGAAATGATTTGAATTATTTTCCAATATTCAAAGATCCTTAAGTGGAAATGATTTGAATTATTTCCAAATATTCAAAGATCCTTAAGTGACATGATTTGAATTGTTCTTAATATTCAAGGATCCTTCAGTGGAAATGAATTGAATTATTTTCTTAAAATAAAATCAATTACCATTCTGTGAATGACTGTCCAGTAACTCATCCTAGGTAAAACACACAAAAGGAAAAATCATCTAAAATATGAAGGGGGGAGTTTTCCAAAACCTTAAAAATCATTTCATCTATGCATAATAGCATAAATTGGATTTTCAAACATTGTCTTATAAAGACAATGATGTTGATTTTCAGAACACGAGGTTCACGAATCGCCGGAAGCTTTAGACTGCACTACTTGTCAGTCTCAAGGCAAGTTCTTCTTGCATACCGTTTGATGTATTTTATCAAAGTACTTGCAAAGTTATCTATACTTTCCTTTCACTTGCATCAAAAAGAAAAAGTATTTTTGAATGATGTGGTATATACT
The DNA here is from genome assembly GCA_012064385.1 of Puccinellia tenuiflora. Lineage (NCBI taxonomy): Eukaryota > Viridiplantae > Streptophyta > Magnoliopsida > Poales > Poaceae > Puccinellia > Puccinellia tenuiflora. The sequence goes on from QRDG01000194.1 coordinate 88,627, forward strand.
ACTGGTTGGCGGTGGAACAATGGTAAGATGAATAGGTACGGTGTTCCATCGTATGGGAAGGTATATATCCTTAGGAACTAATAACCCCTGTTCCAGTGATCCTTTCGCCGTAGTAAAAGCATCAACCAACGGACTTTGTATGGGCGGGGTCAGTCAGAGGCTTCTTTTCTCATCCGCATATCCTCGGCAGGCCTACACCGGGTTGGGTCGTTGCGGCGGCCAACAGCGTGGAAGCGCGTGCTCTTCCTGCCCGACGGGGTAATTGGTGGGGAAGCTTGGGAGGGGTGTTGGGTATGCGTGGAACATGATTCCCCTACNGTAAATGCTGATAATAGTTTCTGAAACTTGGTCAAAGATAGTCCAAGTTTGATTTTCAGAAAATTATTACAACTCATAAGACGGACTAACGGAGTATTTTACTTTCATAATAAAACCTCGTAACGTTTAATTCTTGAGAACTTGAAGCTCATAGAAAATATTTTTTATTTAGCGATGATGTGTATGGTTTTTTTTCTTCTTTTCGTTCATGGTTTTTCTGTTCACCCCGTCGATACTAATTTATATACTTGTAGAAATAGTTAGTTTTGTACAGACGTATTGTTGTTCTAGTATTAGGAATTAAAATACTATAAACATGTTGTGTAGATGAAAATCAACAAAGGCATTGGTGTATGCATATAGTGCGGTGTTCTGTTTTGTGTAAATTTATTATCATTGCAAGCTCCTTAACATGGATGCTCACTGCGTGAACAAGGAGAACAATACAAGGATGAACCAAAGGACACAAACCATTTTTATTACTCACTCCGATCTGTTAAAAGCGTCGTGGGAAACTAACTAGGATGGTACAATTCCCATAGCTATACCTACGTCAATTATTTCGGATCAGAGGGAGTACCTTTTCTTTTTTTTTTTTGCTATTTTTGGTTGCCTCAATTTTTTTTGAAATCTACTTGGCCAAGGATTTCACTTTTCAAACCTCACAATTTTTGCCTGAAGCTAGTCCAATTTTAAGTCCGTATGCTAAATATCAAGTGTCTTCCATTTTTGTCATGTCCATCTTGCATTTTTTTCAACTAGCAATCCTAAACATGCAACGAGACTTGTGTCCACTAAATAAATCATGTCCCTTATAATGTAATATCACCAAATATGTATGGCTTTTTATGTTTATTCTTAAAATATCGTTAACTTGGCACATATCATAATAATACTATTGAAAAAAAATACGAGATACAGAAAATTTATTAGAAATTCTAGCTAATCTCAAGATCGCTGCTACCTCTTAGAATTGATTCTACGCAAAAAAAAAAAAAAAAAAAAAAAAAAAAAAAAAAAAAAAGAATTGATGAACTGGATGATAAATGCATTGGATAACCTGAATGTTAATATTTAATTTTCTTATTAAGTTATAAATCAAGATTAACAAATCATATCTCAATATTTAATAAGATTAACATAAATCTGTCTCCGATGGAGATTATTTATTCATGTACGCACCGGCTTCTCACATGGTCTCAACTGTAGCAACGGGAGCATAGGGATATCTACATGGCATCATGTATCCAGGTGAAGAGGGCAACTAAGTAAGTTGTTACTGTGCATCGATGGAGGCTTAGGCCATCTCCAACGCGCCGACCCAAACGGACCTGTTTTTGGTCCGTTTCTGCTCCGTTTGGGTCGGGAAACGGACATGGGTCCGACCCGTCCGGCCATTCCTAGCTTGTCGACGGCATCCCGCTTGCATTGTAAGTAATTTTCATTTTTTTTGTTCCCAAAATACACCGTTTTCTTTGGCGAAACTTTGCAGATATATAGATCATATTAATAAACATTATGTTTTTTGAAAACATCAAAGTATGATTTTTATTTCCCCCTTGTGAAGAATCAGGCCACCATCAACGCAATTAAATAAAATTGCCACTATAACAGATAGCAATTTAACTACTAAGAAGAATCGACCATCGAAGTGGCAATAGTAAGAGCATCTCCACCGGGGGTCGTAAAAGGGCCCGTAAAGCTCCTTTGGGGTGCCGGACAGAAAAACAAGCCACACCGGGGGTCACAAAGCCTTTGTCCGGCACAAAAAACTGTCCGACACCGCGAACCGGGCCTCCAACTTTGGGGCTGCCTTCGCGGTGCCGGACACTGTCCGGCCCGCGCCTCCAACAGATATGGTCTGCCCGTCATACACACGAAACGAACCGGCAAGGCGCAGGCACGCGGCAGTGACTCAGCGATGCAGGCGCCGCATCGCTTCAATGGCGAGTCATGCCGTCAGGCGACGCATCGTTTCAGTGGCTAGGTGGGCGGCGAAGTGAAGCGTCACCTCATCAGCGCCACAGAGTCCACGCGGCGGCATGCATGCCGTCTTGGCGTTAATGGCGACGACATCTCCGCCCCTTCGACCGGCTTTAAAAAGCCACCACCGGTCCTCTCGTCTCACACACTCCACCACCGGCCCTCCCCCGTTCCCTCCACTCGCCAGCCAGGATACACCGCCGCGGACCAGGTTACCAGCCGACGACGGAGGACCACAAGCGACACCGCCGCCTTGATGCGGCTTCGTTGCTCCGGTGCCAACGTCGCAACGAACAACGACGGATCCAGGGGATCCGGATTGCGGTGGCTCGGGATGTGGTGCCACCACCACCCCCCCTCCGCCTCCACCCCCGCAGGCCGGCGACCGTCGTCTGCTGACGGTGGAGAAGGCGGAGCTGCTCGTGCGCGACTACCTCCCTCTGCCCAGCGACCAACGCCTGCCGGACGGCTGGCTGGTCAACCTGGACAACGTCCCGGTAGTGCCGCCCCTGACCGGGCAGGCGAGGCTAGTGTACATCTAGTCATTGTGGCAGGCGGAGGTCACCGACGCGGTGACGGAGGAGGAGTGGAGCCATGTGCTTCCGTTCAACACGTCGACGGTGTACTGGGACGTCATGGCGACGTACGAGCACGCCGGCCGCCTCCACAGCTTCGCCGCCAGCGGCACCAACGACCAGTCGACCGAGCCGGTGTCCGACGAGGAGGAGCCAACTCTTCCTCCGCCACCAAGCTGCGCCGACCATTGATATCGATTCCCTACCAGACAAGGGCTTTCAGGATTCTGGTCAAGCTGTGGTTTCTCCACGGCCTACGTCGATCATTGATATCGACGTAGCCCGAAATGGCCCCTTGACCAGGTATGTAAGAAGTAACTCAAGCAGTGCCGGCGAGGATGAGCCCGAGCAGAGATACATTCTGCCTGGACTCCTCCGCAATCGACATATATGAGCAGTAGCTCGAGCAATGCACTGAAAAAGTCTCGGAGTCTGCCGGTAGAATTAGGTTTAGTGTTTAGATTAAATTGTATCGAATTTGTATCAAAATTGAATCAAATTATATCCAACTTTTCACTTGAATCGAATGAAATTTATTGCAATATTAATTTTTTATCTTTGGAGATTTCTTTGGGGGTGCCGGTGTGGGAGGCGCAAAAAAAAGCGCCGGACAAGTGTCCAACACCCCCAATTGGGACTCCAATTGAGGTGTGGCGGACACAATTTAGACGTCCCGGGTAGAGATGCTCTAAGAGCAACTCCAGCCAGACCCCAGGAGCCCCCCAAGAGCACTTTTTATACGCCGGCGGACGAAAATCGTCCCAGTCGCGCCCCCAGGACGTTGTTTTTCGCCGGATAAACGAAAAAAATACGTCGGGGAACCCAAGCTGAACCCAACCACTTGGGTTTCACCTGGGGGCGCCGGTGTGATGCTTTTGCATGCAAAAGCCCCACTGCCAGCCACCCACCGCCCTCTCTCTCCTCTCTCCTCTCTCCTCTCTCTTTTTTCTTTCCACCTACCACGCCCGTGCTTCCCTCGACCAGCTCACGGCGTAGGCGGTGGCCACAGCGACGCCGACGATCACCTCGAGGCTGGCGGCGCGGCGGGCAGGGGGGCGCGACGTTCCACGCGTGCAAGCACGGCGGCGAGGCGGTAGGCACGGCGGCGCGGCGCTCCACGCGCGCGAGGATGAGCGAGCTGCTAGGCTCCTCGGACACGGCCAGCTCGTAGCTCTGCTCCGTCCGTGCGTACTCAACCCGTCCTCTCTCTCCATCTCTGCCAGGACCGGCGCGACGAGGTTCCCCAGCACGCCCGGATCCGTCAGCTCTACGGTGCGCGCGTCGGCCTGCATGATCGAAGCCTCCGCCACCATCCTTTCCCATATCGCTGGGAGCGCCCGCGACGGGCCGAGCATCGCCACCGCCCCCGCTGCCACCACCAACCGAGGCCGTAGGGAACATCTTGACGGACGCAGCATCGAACAGCGGGTTGGATGGCTCGGTAAGCCGGGCATCGGCCACCGTGGGCGCCGCGGCTGTGGGTGGGGTCGGTGGGACGGTGTGCCAGCGAAGATGTGCTGGAAGAGCCAGACGAAGGAGTCGTGCATCTCGCCGTGCGCATGCGCCAGCACGGTCTGCAGGTCGCCGCCGCCGCAGAGCACGGCCTCCTGCATCTGCCGCAGCGCGAAGCTCTGCAGCTCCCGCACGATGAGCACCATGGACGAGAAGGCGCACCCCACCGACCCGCAGGTGGAGGAGCCCAGCTGCAGCCGCTCGTCCCACCGCGACAGGGGCGCCGCCAGCACGGTCTGCATGTCGCCTGCCCCACCGCCTACCGCTCGTAGCGCGGCACTGCGAGGCGTGCGGCCTCCGCCTGTTCTGCAAGCACGGGGGAGGCAGGGCTCGAGTCGTCCGACGGAGGCTAGCGGGGCGCTGCGGCGGGCATGGCAGCGGACGGGAGGAGCACCGTGCACGGCACGTCGTGGGCAACGGCGGCTGCGCACGGCACGTCGTGGGCAACAGCGCTCACGCTCGGACCTGCGCCTGCTCCGACAAACCGGGGCGACGCCAAGCGCGGGTTCGCGAGCTGAAGGCCCCATCCTCCTCGGCCATCCTCGACAACGGTGTCGGCGGCGGGGAGGAGGCACAGGTCAGCGGCGGCCGCGACGGGGAGGAGGCGCAGGTCAGCGACGACCGCGGCGTCTCTCAACTCCAGAGCGTGCGCGAGGTCTGCGGCGGCCGCGCGTCTCCTTCCTCCAGAGCGCGTGCGAGGTCGCCACGCGTCCTCTGCAATTTGTGGGGTGGGGGTGCGGCTGCGAAAACTAGTCTCCCCAAGACAAAAGAATACGTCGGTGCCCCCAAGCACGCCGGCAAATCGCCCTGGGGGCACCAACGGCTGGGTTGCTGGTTGCTCTAATAGAACGGAATCGGGGCTACGGCTAGCTGTTCAGGACCAAATCAGAAAGCGATTCCTAAAACCCACTTAATTTGCACTCGACAAATGCAACATGGACAGCTACAGGAAGTCGACGTACCAACATGAGTACTTTAGTACAGTTGTAGCCACCCGTACGTCATTCAGACTGAATTGAAGTGTGTTTCTCCAGCTAGCTAACAGGTATATCTAGCATAGCAGTTACTCCAGAACATGATTGATCGATGGAACTGAGATTGGATTATAATCTTGCCTCACTGGCTCACACATACATACATACCTTGAGATTTGAGAACATCTGGTTCTCAGTTTCTCACTAAAACAAAAGATCGTATGTTTCCATTAGGTATTGCTTCATTGGCCTGCATGGTTTACCACTTTACCGATCATCTGTTTTTCATGTTCTCTTCAACCAGGATTTTGTCCCGCTTTATAAATAAACCCACACGGCCGAACCGATACAAAGTGACGATGGATCCATTTACAAAGCAGATCAAAGATAACAAAAAAGGTACAAGAGTAGTCACACCCCCGACGAAAACAACCGAGACTACTAACTAGAGGTGTCACCATGCCTCCTTGTGAAATCAGCGGACGTAGTCGCACCATGCCCACCAAGTTGACGCTAGAAATGGCCGTCTGCCTTCTCGCTCCGGGCCGTGGAGCGCCGATCCTGCCAGCGAACAACGAGGACGGAGAACGGTACAAACATAGGAGGCCGCCGAGAACACCCCAGGCCAGCGTCGGCGGTGTCTCGAAACAGGACCTGAACTTGCCCACCGATAACAACGAACCGAGACCGAAGGTAACCGGAGCTCCGCGACGATGCCCTGAAGAGGGTGACGACGCAACACGTCGCCGTCGTCGAGACCATGTGGTCTAGGGCTTTCACCCGGAGCCCTACTGTGGAGAAGTTAACCACAACGGCGCCCGGGTTACGACACCCGCAGGCATCGCCACCGTCGGCGTCGAAACGATGGGCTTTCGCCCGAAAAAACCTTCTCACCACACCCGGTATCTCGGTTCGCCCGCTGTCACCAAGCCAGGCCTCCATGACGCGATCTGGGAGTCGCCTTTGCCGAAGCGCCGCCAACACCAGGATCCCCGCCGTCCACTCCTCGCCATCCACCCAAGAATAGAACCACCACCACCGCAGCGCCGCTCGTCGTAGAGCCAAATCGCCCAGTCCGCCTTCCGGGCCCACGTCCACGAGGAGTGGCCCGGCTGAGATATTTGAAGGCGAAATAGTCCCGGCTGAGATATTTGAACGCGACAGTGACCAATAACTGTGGTCGGCAGGCAGCAGTGCAACGAGTTGGTGGAACCTATTTTGCATGGAGGGGACACCGTGAGGAAGCGGTGTGCTTAATAAGCGATTCATTCAGGTTGATCACACGGCGGCCGCCAACCTGTCCTACACGGAGGCGAAGCGGCGGCTCCGGACAAGCTGCTCATGGTGACCTTCGGTCAAGGTTCAACTGCAACCACTGCTACTGCGAGGTGTCTTCGCGTTTTAATCTTTGCATATTATTGATCTTCCTTCAGGAAATTGACTTGTTGAGAATTAAACAAGAGTGCGGTTAGTACCAAAAAAATCAGGCCATGGCAACCGAAGATCGAATATTCAAATATAGTATATTGGTAGATTTTGTGTAATATTTCGTAGATGTGTGTCGTAGCGCGCGTTCCGGGCTGCCCCGTCACGGCGTTTTAGGGGCGTTAAGCATTCATATATTTCTTAATGGGGTACATTGGTCGTTGCGCCTAATATTTAGTAAATACATTTGTCGTAGCATGTGCTATAAGTTGAAAGTACATCTAATGCCCTTCTAAGTAGATTTTGGATGATTAATGACAATACACCTGTGCACCCGTGCGCACGCGGACACACACACAAACGTTCTCTATTGAAGACCAAAATCACAAATGTTTAATATTAACGAAGTCAGCACATGTTATTCTCTATCGACGAAACATTGCTTCCTATATTGTGTATAACGTAGACATACACTACCAAGCGGAATGCCTAATGAAAGTCAACGTCTTCCCGAGTTTCAAGATGTAAGGAGGCGCCATGACCATCAAATTATCGGCAGGAACATTGTTAGAATATATGTACTAGTGAGAAACACATGAGGCCAAACCACCTAAACATATGGTTGGTCCTGACCTTTAGTATTTTTAATTATATGTGTGTGACTTACATCTTTGAGTAAACTTTGTTGTAAATCGATATTATTTTCAAATAGAAACACCGGATACGACATACACACATGCACAAATCCATATATGTCTACTAAAGATTGGAGCCGGTGACCTTACTTATTAACAACGCATCACTATCAATGGAAACATTACTTTCTAATGAAGGAACACATAGGCCGACAAACCTAGTGCTCCTCTTAAAAAAAAAACCAAATGGGTTAGGAATACAACCGATACTATAATCACTCAATCAACACTGGCTTCTCACCAAAGTGAGTGGTGGGATAGCTGGTTCAAACTCTTACAATGCCACTCTGTTGGTTTTTATTCGGTTACTGAATGTGACATTCTGAAATATGCACTGAACCGTATTTCCTAAAAGAAAACATATTTGATTGTCATCAGTCGGCTACACAAACCTATTAATTAGAGACTATTTTTACTTCTTCAATTTGTTTTTTCATACTTTGTCTGGTATGTTGCACTTTAATTACGCCTTTTCAGGCGTCGTCGTGGAGCTCCGGTACCCTCGTGGTCTCGTTTCGCTGGCATCGGTGGGCAAGTTTAGGAAACTTTTGACGCTGTCGTGGAGCGTTCTTGGGGGCCTCGTATCTTATACACGTGACTTTGACTTCACCTCTCTCCGTCCTTGCTGTCCGCTGGCAGGATCGGTGCTCCACGGATCGGACCGAGAGGGCAGGCGGCCCTCTCCGACGACAACTTGGTGGAAGTGATGTGACTTCGTCCAGTGGTTTCTCAAGAGGCTTGGAGACCCCTCTAGTCAGTAGTCTAGGGTGCTTTGTTAGGTGTGGCTACTCTTTTTTTTGTTATCTTTGATCTGCCTTGTAAGAGAGTTCATCCGTGTGGCTTTATTTATAAAGCGGGGCAAAAGCTGTTTCGATGATTGTTGCACTTTAAATGCAAAGTCGTGTACTACTTGTAATGTGCAACTTCTCTTTTGCAAGTTATACTTGTACTAGTAGACATGCACGTGCAACGCACGTCTCAAAATTTTATTATAATATAAACTCCTGTATTTTTTCATTGAGTTTTTTTTACGAAGCCAGTTAAATAAATTTCATGGTACAACTATGTAAGAGTTCGTGCAACACACCATCTACGCACATGTCATTAAGCATTCTCCTGTGAGACAAAATATCTCTCATGAAGTATTGAATTATATAAATTCAGTTATAAAATAGATTAATGTTACTTTACAAAAACCTTCACCATCATCAAACAATAGGATTTAAAAAAAATCTTGTGGCATGCCTCTGGGCTCTGGGCGTTTAGCCGTACAACAAAAGATCGTAGATAAAAAACACATGAAACGCGAAAAGAAGTAGCTGTAAGTATTTAGCCATAGGGCAGTTACTATCTGTTGAGTAAAATCGAACTGTAGAACCCTATAAATGGCTTCTATAAAAGAACATTTTCTTCACTTCCGCCTCTCTTGCCAGCAATAATCCAGCATACAATCAAGATTTCTCATGTTCATGGTCTCTAGAAATATGGACACAAGTTTCTAATGTCAATGAAATTAACAGAACGTTATTTGATTCAATGCAAGAAGTGGAGGGTTAGTGAATGGACAGACACCTTAGCGGTTGCTTGCTTTTCAGAACATCAACTTCATTAAGGATAATGACCAGATGCATCTAAAATGGGAAGTAAATACAGTTTAGCTTGGTAATTACATAACCGATCATGAATCACACAAGTAGACTACCTTCGCATTATGATCTTCATTCTAAATATCTTTCTCGCGTTACCATCCTCATGAACTTGCCAAATGCAAATTATCTACAGAGTTTGGAAAGAAATCAGTAGAGCTTAACCGAACTTGGTACGGAAACATCGACCATATTATGGATCACTCCACCATCTGAGATTACAAACCTCATGGACTGAACATCGGCACTTTAGAAAAGGATCACCCAGCCTGGTGCTTTTCTTTATTATTTTTCACTGAATTTTGAGCCGTACTTTGTCAGTTTGCTGCTGCAGTTAAAAGTTTTACATGCTTAATGTGTAAAATACATCATAGTGATTTCAATATGAAGAAGAAAAAACTCATGTCATCTCCGCCTGCCAACTTCTAGATCGACTGCTGATGTGGGTCTTCTACTTGACAGTCCATCCAGATACCGTCCTTTAGATTTGAAGAACTTTATTCTTTTACCTGGCAAAAGTGCAAGGTAAGAACTCAGGTAAATATTCCTCCACAAAGCTAGTTAAATTCGACAAAAGAAACATGGGAGAATCTATAAGATTTTTTTTTTTTTTTTTTTTGAGAACTTGTCTGTGGCAAGATGGTTAGGAGGGTGGTTGTACCCCCAGCCCACCAGAGTTCAAACCCCAGGTTTAACGTTGGTGTTTCTCATTTAAGGCGGAATATTCTTTAGTGGGAGGCGACGTTCCCGTCGACAGCGAGGCGCCCGTGGTGACTTCGTCAATCTCAAGACTCGACCCGCCGACTCGGTCTCTCGGAGGTGCTCATAGGGGGTAGAGTGTGCGTGCGTGCGTGCGTTCATAGGGGTGAATATGTGCTCGTATATATGAGCGCTTGCGTTGTACTGGGTTTAGAAAAAAAAAAAAAAGAATCTATAAGATTTTTTTTTTCGAAAGGAGGGGCAAAAATAAATGATAAGAACTGTTGCACGATAGCGAGCGCGCTGACGGGGCATCTCCTGGTCTTCCTCCCTATCCTCTATCGTAGAAGTCAGCAGAAAAGAAGTTGCATCAACAATTTGTTTCCTATATAGGCATAACGAACTACATAAACAGAGTAGCAACTGCAACTGATTTGTACAGAAAATTAAAAGTCTGATTATGCCGATTACTGAAGGGAATGAATCAGTCTGCAGTTTTGAGATAAATAACAGAGTTCAGATAGAGGTAGGGGTGGAAACGGATCGGATGCGGATCGGATAGTGCCCTTCCCACATCCGTTTCCATATTTTTTAAACGAATACGGATACGAATTCGGATGTTGTCGAATACGAATGTGGAGCGGATGTTAATCGAATACGAATTCGGATCGAATGTTTTCTCAATTCGGATCGGAAACGAATATAACAAAATAGTAGACTTGTATCTTATAACGAGTTAAATATATAATGAAATAGTGATAAATATAGCTATATAATACACACTTCTTTAAATTTCAATCATAGAATAATATAATTGATCACTTTATTACTATTTTAGGTTGAGAAATTCCCTTATCGGGTTAGAATTATCAAAACTTACCAACAAAATCTTATTCGGATACGGATATATCCATTTCCATATCCACATTTGTGTCAAAATTCAATACCACATTTGTTTTGTATTTGTAAAAACGGATTCGGATATTTACCACTTCCATTTTTATTTTGTCCGGATTCGGATATTTACCACTTCCATTTTCAATTTCTCGAATACGAATATCGGATAATTCGGACTATCCGCTACCCGTTCCCACCCCTAGATAGAGGGGCACACCTAGTAGCGCTAAAGGCAAAGGGGTCAAGCAGCTCGACTCTCCTTGTCAAACGGAACCGGTGGCCATAGTTCTCCCGGCGTCGATCAATATTTTATGAGCTCCTCCTTTGGGTGAGCATCCAGATCGTGCTCCCGAAGCAGAGGAACTTGATCTCCCTGAGCTCCTCATCCGAGGGAGCCTCCAAAGGGGAGATCTACAAGAGTCCCTCACGGTGACGCCGGGCAGGCTTGTGCGGCGTGGCGCGACGATGTGGCAGACAATACGTCGTGATTATATCCCGAAAGACATTTTTCAACGTGGTGTGAGTTTCCTGAAAATCCATGAATGTAAGCAATGTAAATATTTTCCATTCCTCCATTATAAATATCAAATTATTTTGCATACTTGCATTAGATGAACTGAAGTCTTTTGAAAAGGTATCAATGATTGCCTTTTTTCGTGGCACATCAAAGACACGTGTTAAAAACATGCTAATATTCACTGACAGGAAAACAGTTACACTCATCTGACCTTTGCAAGGTGGCGTCGAAGCACAGTGAGGAGATTGTGAATATCCTTTGCACATCATTTTCGTCAGTCAAGTTTCCAAGTATGCAACACGGAAGATGTTGTGACTGAAGCATCTCCTTGCACTTACACGGTTACACCAGGACTCTTGACAATTATACCAGCACTTTTTCAGTTAGACCTTCATCCTCTAGTTTGATGACCTTCTTACCTTCATCTATATCTTGGGCTGCCCACAGAAAAATAGCAGCTTCTGAATTGGGGGCATGAGTGATTGACTAATTGCGCACTGGATGACTGCAATCTTATATAGTTATCACCTAACATATGTAGAGAGAAGTTTACTCAGCATCACATAAGTATATCTCCCATACTTCCTTCTCTTGTAGTCATAAGGTTCAGGTTCAGGCAAGGGAGTTGGATTAGGACAAGCAGCGAGAAGATTACTTCTAACAGAGAGAAGTTTACTCTGCATCGTCATATAAGCGCTACACAAAAATTCTATCTAAATAGCGGTATTTGCAGGAGGAAACTCACATCCATACAGAAATCTCTTTCGAATTGTCACCAACATCCTAAATAAGAAAAGGGACAGTTCGGTTGAGATTCATTCTAAGTTTCTAACTGAACATGTCCACTAAACACTGCATGCAGATCGTGTAACTTTTGCAATGACATGGACTCTTGAAGCTATCTGCGACTTAGATGGGAAACGTACCTCGATCTCGCGGGTCGCATGCAGTAGATCGTTGAGGCCGCGGCGGGTGCGTGCGGTGGATTGCCTGAGATGCGGATACATTAATTTAGATGCTACCAACCATCAGAATCTATTTTCCAACAGCATTGACATGAATGTTAGCGGCATTGCAATGAGCCGGCATTGCTTTATTCGAACTTCGTATTTCAATTTTCAGGTGGTCACACGCGGATCGACATTACTGACCTTGGAATCCCTTTCCGATGGATTTGGCCGAGACGTCGTCGAGGAGCGCCTGGCCGGGGTCAAAGGCGGCGACGGCCAGCAGCCGTGCAGAGCGCCGGCGCACTCGCCTTGCCGAGGAGGCCCAGCTCCGGGCAGGTGAGCTTTTCCTCGCGCACGCCGTGGTACCCAGTCTGCACGGAGTCGTCGCCGTCGGTGGCGGCGGTATTCATCCGCGTCACGACGTTCCCCGCCGTCCCGGAGCGGTCTGGGCGCAACGCGTGGGTGGAGGAGAGGAGCGGCAGCGGCGACGTTTGGAGTCCCGCTCGGCGCAACGGTAGGAGAGGAGGCCCAGTCGGCTGTCGGCACCGTGATGCATTGGGGGCAGAGGAGATGCACACGACGCTGAGAGCAGAGGCGCAACTGACGGGTTGAGGAGAGAAATTAGCGGGTTGAGTTATTCAACGATGGGGGACGCGGAGCGCACAAAAGTTTGGCAGGAACATGTTCTGCCCGGTCGACAGGACATATCTAGTCCGTCGATCTGCTCGTGAGTTGATCAAATTAGTACGGACTGTTAGATTTTGTTAAATAGGAACGATCCGAGGGTGCTGGCGGTTCTGTGTGCAATAAGTTTGGTGGACATAACAAAGATAAAGTTCGCTCTTTTATTAGTAGTGGAGATAATGTTTGGTTGACTGGTTGTTTTAATTCGCAGCCGACTCAACAGTCAGATGCAAAAGAAAATACATGACGTGGAAATTTACTCATAACTTCTAGTCTCCTTCCTAAAAAATACAGACATGCTGGTGGCCTCTTGGGCCCAAGATATCTTGGTAGCTAGCGGATCATACAGTTGAATGATCTGATCTCTTGGCCCCCGAGAGTCAACACGCACAGCGAAGGTCACACGTCAGTACATGATGCACACAGCGTCCCTGTCCACGGTTCGGTGTCACGGCGATGCGCCATTAATGCTGGCTACTGCCTTGAGATGATATCCACCTTTGCCTGCATGGTTCGAGTTTATTGCAATGTATAGTTCACCTGCCTCAACGGGCGCCATATGTGTCCATGGATTGATCTTCTTTCCATTGTTAATGGCGACGTCCTGCTGTTCTCGGATTTATTGTTTCTGGCTTTCTTGGCACATCGTGATCGGGCGGTATGCCCAGGTCAGAGGATCGTGCCTACATGCAAAAGCAAACGGTGATTAAATTCTGGAAAGCAACAAGAAACAAGAAACAAGGTCTCCTGGCTCTGATCGTAGGAAAGACAAGGCCTTACACGTATGTGTGTGTGTATATAGATTATTCTGCTGTACACTGATGGAAGACAGATCAAACAATCATCAGGGTAGTTAAATTTCCCTATGGAGACGAAGGAGGCAATAACTCGTAAAAAGCGCCGGCCAATGAACTAGCTAGTAATAGTAAGAGAAACATGACCACGACCGGCTGGATGCTTGAAGGCTCCCTCCGTCCTCAAATAAATGTACTTTTAGTTTTTATCTTAAGTCAAATTTTACCAACTTTGATCAAATTTATAGAAATTAGTACCAACATATATGATATAAAATTGGTATATTATGAAACTACATTGCAAAGCCGATATATTGATACTAATTTAGTATCATAAATGTGTTAGGTTCCCTGTAAAATTTATCAAAGTTAAAAAGGTTGACTTAAGAAAAGTGCTAGAAGTATAATTATTTGAGAACAGAGGGACTAGTAATTTACATGGCAAAGAGCTGCAGGTAATGGATAGGCCAACTTGTAAGTATAAATGGACACTCGGTTGACTGACAAAAGGGTTGAGATATTCGTGGTAAATATCTATGGACTTGCATTCTTCACAAATACTGATGTGGTTGGTGTTTCTACTATATAAACTAACGCTTGTATAATATAATGTCACTAGATTTGTAACTTTTTAATTTCTTATGCAATATTGGGAGATTGTAAAAACCGATACCAGCCACATTTTATAACAGTTCCAAGCTGACTCAAATTCTAACTTTTAACTCTTAAAATCGATGAACATGGTTGAAAAATAGGATTAGAAAATATCTTAGTATTTGATTCTTATAAATGTTGTTGAAAACTCTCATCCTTTAATCAAATTATTATGGTCAACAAGGATTGGGTGGTTCTTACAAAATCCACTCTTATAATTAGTATGGTGTCCTTAAATGATCAATGCATAATTAAGACATATGTTAGCTAGTTTAAAAAGAGATGTCATAAAGTGTAACTAATAAGTTATTATCAATCAATTAATATATAATATTATGTTATGCTCATATAGAGCTTAGCATATCCACCAATATTGAGTAAAAAATTGACACGAGAGAGATTTAATACATCACCAGAATCTTGTTTGTGAGATTGTCATTCTAAATACTAGAGTCAAATGACTAAGTCCAGAGCACTGCAAATAATTTACAAGAGAAGACGTGTTTGGAAACATACATGGACTACCAAGTTAAAAGAAGTTAGAAATTACATGAGATACGAGATGGTTTAGCTAGGGTCAGCTCAAGCAGCGACATGGTAGGCAGTCTACCCATGAAATCAAAAGAGTTTCCACGCAAAGGAAGTCAAAACACCTAAGGCTAATGACTTCTACACCAAAATAATGGAACACACATACGTGTCCGCATTTTTTTCCTAGCGCTAGAGAGGGGTTGGAAGCGTCATAAAGCAATTTTGCAAAAACAATATTTATTATCTCTCAAACCATGAATCAAATGGGATATGTCTTACCTATCGTCTTTGCCTAGACAAGATTTTCGAAAATACATGTTATGTTTTCTTGTTTTTATGATATATTTTTCATCATCAAAGTTGAAATCGGTGATTTATGAAGATGTCACCATGTTAATACTAAAATTATCATGTGATAACTTCTTAAAAAAATTGTGTGTCACTATGTGATAAAAACAACCCAATCATTTATCGACACACAATGACATGGGATGTAGCTTTTAAACTGTGGTGATATGAAGTCTGGATTATGTACCGAACAAATATTTTTTCTACAAATCTTTCTTTCACACAAGAATTTCAAACTTGCTAAGGTCATCCTCATGTCCTTACAAGTATACGTCTGAGTCGCGCACAATTATTCCACGTGGGGATAGGCTACGTTTATATATGAAAAATCAAGATCTAGTGACATAACACAAGGTCTTCTAAAAGTGGAACAATTCTATTAAGTGCGTTCATTTGATTCATTATCCCCAAATCTCGAAAGGAGAGTGCTTAGTGATCACAGAGTTAGAAGCATACGTCCTGCGCATTAACAAGGGCACATGTTTGTTCGTTATAATATCCGAAAATACGTATATGGCACCCTCATCCCTAAACATGTGGCCTATAAATCAAGTAAGAAAAGTCAACATTGTTTAAGTTTGAATTTCTTGACGTCGCTTAAGTTTGACTTAATATATCTACAAAAATGTAAATACCAATAATGCCGAATTATTGTCAATAGATTCATCATAATACATATTTTCATAAAGTATTTGTGAAATGTTGTAGTTTTTTATTTTCTTGTATATAGGAGTATTTACTCAAACTTAAAAGGTGTTGACTTTTCTATTCCAATTATAAGCTACATGTTTAAGGACAGAGGGATTAAACAGCAAAAAACGAACTGAAAAATGACCGCTTGTCTTGATCTCAAGAGTCAACACAACGAAAGTCACACGTCATGAGTACATGATGTGTGCCTCACATCGATCCACATCCATGGTTCGGCGTCACCGGGAGGCGCCATAAATCCTGCCCGACGGCTTGAGCTAGTACCTAGCTTTGCATGGTTTTAGTTCATCTATCTATATATTAAAAACAGAACCATTCGAGCCCTGAGAGCGCTCGGCTACTGTTCTAAGGAACAGTAGCTAATGTAGATCTGCAGTAGCTACAGTACCGGTGATCCCGGCCGTCCAACGGCGATCCGACGGCCTGGAGGACGCGTCCGTGATGCTTTTGCAAAAGGACCCTCCAAAAAACGAAAATCAAACCCGCAGTCCACGGAAACGCGAGGCGAGGGACCGAATTGCGATTTCCAAAAAACACGCGGACTTTTCTGTAAAAATCTCGCAGAGCCCCCCTCCCTCCCTCTCTCTCTCGCGACGGCCGACCGCCGCGCCGCCGCCGACACGCGCCCCCGCCGCTCCGCCCCTCCCCGGTCAGATCGCCGGACACGTCGAGCTCCGCCGCCGCGCCCTCTTCAACCTCGCCGGCGAACGCGAGCCGGGACGCCCGAGGGACGCCGGAATCGGCGTCGCCGTGCTCCGCGTGCGCCGCCACCGAATCGGTCGCCGCCGGCGGATCCGGCGACCAAACGGTCCAGAGCGCCGCCCCTCCGGCTCCCCGCGTCGAGGCGCGTCCAGCGCGCCCAGCCGCGCGTCCTCGACCGCGTTGGTTCGTCGCCGGCGCTGTGGTTGCCGCCGCCGCGGCTCCGGCCACCAACGACGTGATGCCGACGTCATGGTAGGCCTGGGCTGCAGACGGGCTCCTGCTGGGCCGGGCCTCTCTGTTTTTTTTCCGTTATGCTTTTCCAATTTTCCAAAACTTTTTTTTTCATCCCGTTATGCTTTTCCATTTTTCCAAATTTTTTGGAACTTTTCGAAGACATTTCCAAATCAACTAAGACTAAATTCTAAAAAAAAAATTGTCAAAATCAAAATAGCCACTGCACGCACAAAAAAAATGATTAGCTACATTTCCAAATCAAACGAGACCAAAATGCATAAATTTACAATAGACGAATAATTCGATGAAAATCCAAATTCATGTGCTCTAATTATTGCTTGCTTCCAAATTGAATTAAATTTACAAATAACTTCCAAAAAAAAGTTTGATTACATACATTTTCAAATTAAATGCGACCAAATTGCACAAAATTACCAAAAAACAAAACAAAATAGTCATTGCATTGAAAAACCGTTATGCTTTTCCAATTTTCCAAAACTTTTTTTTTCATCCCGTTATGCTTTTCCATTTTTCCAAAATTTTTGGAACTTTCCGAAGACATTTCCAAATCAACTAAGACTAAATTCTAAATTTTTTTTTGTCAAAATCAAAATAGCCACTGCACACAAAAAAATGATTAGCTACATTTGCAATCAAACGAGACCAAAATGCATAAATTTACAATAGACGAATAATTCGATGAAAATCCAAATTCATGTGCTCTAATTATTGCTTTCTTGCAAATTGAATTAAATTTACAAATAACTTCCAAAAAAAAGTTTGATTACATACATTTTCAAATTAAATGCGACCAAATTCCACAAAATTACAAAAAAAAAAATAGTCATTGCATTAAAAAAAAAAGAGTCCGATTAGATGAATACTCCAACAAAATGCAAATTCATTTGCCCTAATCGTACCTTGCTTCTAAATTAAATTTAATAAGTATAAATAGTTTAACAAATTTTGTTAGCATTTAATAAATTTTGGCATTAGTAAGCAAAAAAAAAAAAACAATGGTACGGTACGACAAAATAAAAACTCACTATTTACACCGGAGAAAAAAATTTGTTCCAAAATTTTAAATTAGTGAATATTCGAAGAAAATCCTAATGCATTTCCTCCTTAGACCAATTCCTACAACATGGAAGTTTTTCTA
Source organism: Puccinellia tenuiflora (assembly GCA_012064385.1). Taxonomy (NCBI): domain Eukaryota; kingdom Viridiplantae; phylum Streptophyta; class Magnoliopsida; order Poales; family Poaceae; genus Puccinellia; species Puccinellia tenuiflora. Next base: position 106,635 of record QRDG01000194.1, read on the forward strand.
CAAATACCCTCACAAAAAATAAATGCTGATTATTTGTGCCATACAATCAAAATTCAAATTTACATAAATTAGAGTCTTAAATACCTTCGAAATCTAGTTATTTTACAACAAAAAAAATGATTGAATCTGAAAAACACCCCAACTTGAACAACTTCGAAGATCTAAACAACAATCATATTTAAGCGGTCCAACTCAAATTACAAATTTCAACATCCTAAAAAAATTATATGACTTCCAAGATCTAAACAACAATCATATTTAAGCATTCCAACTCAAATTCCAAATGCACATCCTCTAATTATGTGAAGTTGAATTTAATAAATGCTCATATAATGCATTTCCTCTAATAATGGACTTAAACTGAACATTCCAATTTGGTTAATATTTGGATGTAATCTAAATGAACTTTCTCTAAGTATGGAATTCAATTAAAAAATGTGCATTTTCACTCTATATGGACTTAAAAATAAATGTTAACGAAAAATATAAACATATTCGAACATTCCTATTTGCTAAAAAATGAAATATTCCTCTACCTATATATGAAAGACGGTCACTTTAGCGAGCGGAGAGCCCCCAGGCACTATTTACATAAAAAAACATATTTGAAATACATCAACTTTCTCTAAATATGGGATTCAATTGAAAAAGTGTGCATTTTCACTCATTATGGACTTAAAAATAAATGTTAACGAAAAATATAACACATTCGAACATTCCAATTTGCTAAAAAAGTGAAATACTCCAAAATATATCAACATGCCCACAAAAATAAATGCCAACTATTTACAGCAAAAAAAACATATTTGAAAAACACCAACATTTTCACAAAAAATAAATGCCAACTATTTACAGCAAAAAACAAACATATTGGAACATTTCGAATTAGTGAATATTTGGAGAAAATCCAAATGCACACCCTCTAATTATGCGAAGTTGAATTTAATAAATGCTCATATAATGCATTTCCTCTAATAATGGACTTAAACTGAACATTCCAATTTGGTTAATATTTGGATGTAATCTAAACAAACATTCCAATTTGCTAAAAAAATGAAATATTCCTCTATATATGAAAGACGGTCACTTTAGCGAGCGGAGAGCCCCCAAGCACTGTTCTACTACAGTGCGAATAACAGAGATGAATAGTGCCGCGATCCGCACCGTCCGCCTACGATCCGACGGCCCGCGCGCACCCACCCGCGACGTTATTACAAAAAAGCCCTTCCCGAAAGCGAAAAACTAACCCGCAGTCCAAAATTTAACGCACCGAGGGACCTGTCTGCGATTCTAGCAAAACGTAGGGGCTTTTGCGCAAAACTTCCCGCAGAATCCCCTCCCTCCCCTTTCTCTCTCCCGCGACGCGGAGGTTGCCGTCGCCGCCTCCGCATGCCTCCGCCGCTCCGCCCCTCCCCGCTCAGATCGACGGACGCGGCGAGCTCCGCCGCCGCGCCCACAAAAATAAAAGCCAACTATTTACAGCAAAAAAACATATTTAAACATTTTGAATTGGTCAATATTTGAAGAAAATTCAAATGCACAACCTCTAATTATATGAAGTTGAATTTTTAATAAATGCTCATATAATGCACTTCCTCTAATAATGGACTTAAATTGAACATCTCAATTTTGTAAAATATTTGGATGCAATCTAAATAAACTTTCTCTAAATATGACATCCAATTGAATAAATGTGCATTTTTCCACTCATTACAGACTTAAATTAAATGTTAATGAAAAATAGAAACATATTCGAACATTTCAATTCGCTAAAAAAAAGATACTCCAAAATATATGAACTTACGAATCCAACCGTGGGCCCCAGATGTCAGCGCGTATTCTTTTCCCCTCCAAAAAAAAGAAACAAAATCTATTAAAATCCATTTAAGCAATTCCCAGAAAAATAAAAAACGTCCAAAAAAACACAAAAAAGAACTTCGAACCCATCTATCCAAAAAATCTGCATAATATATTAAAATGGTCAACAAAAATAAATTCTAATTACTTGTGACACAAAATAAATGGTAAAATTCAGTGAATGTTCAAAGAAAAATCCAAATTCATTTGCTCAAATTATTAAATTTTAACCACACCAAAAAACACAGTGTTCGATTATTATGTTTGCAGACATGTCGAACTTCCGTATCTGAAAAAATGTAAATTTTTGTGACCTTCTTAATTACTGAACCACCACTGCTCCAAAACAATATTTGATTTTCAGTTTGAAATGTACTAATCTAAAAAAATATGAATCCAATTGTTTTGGAAAACCCATAGCAGTAGCTTTCAGTACAAATTTACCTCATGTGCTTCTGATGCTTACACTTAAAATGACATATGTTCATACTTTAGGGAAGTGGAAACTTTCAGCATTCATCTAAACTTCTGTATATAATATTTTGAACATTCCAAACCACTAAGTACTTACAAATGACCTAAACGACATTCCGACTGATTTCGATATTTCGCACTACCATTTAACTTTAACGTATACATAATTTCCCTCTGATTTGTCTTACTTAAATTTGAACAAAAAGGTTTTGCTGAGGCGCTCAGTTTAGTTACGCTTCACTTATTATAAGAAAAAAAAAATTATCAGGAAGAAGTACATTTTTTACATTACAAAGAAAATTGCTATCTCATCGTACCGTAAGGCCACTTCTTTTCACAACAGTCGTCATTTCTGTCTAACTAAAAAAACTACAATATCAAATATAAATTTGTAAGAAATGATATCTCCATTTAACCTCATCTTTGTATTTGATTTTTTTTGTTTTTTTGCTTTTCTATTGCTTCTATAAAATCCCCTTTTAAATTTCAATTCACTGTGCTACATTTGAAAAAAAAACATTGGAATTTGGGTATCAACCAGCAAAACGATTAGTTTGTCTTCACAATAACTTGACAAGATGTAATACTTATTCTACAGCTTGAATTATTCTAAAATGTAATAAACCGTCTAGCTAACTGCTATTTCTTACTGCTTTAATGTTTTTATTGCGTTTTATCACTCATACTATAATCACACATAAAGAGCCTTTAGGTTAATAGACTACAATGTTTGCAGTGGTAAATATGAACATCCCGCAAATGAGCTAATGGCAATATTAAAAATAAAAATAAACTTTTGCTTCTTTGCTATATGCCACATTGCCTGCAAAAGTAAACGCATTATACAAACAACGTCGCCATTTCTATCCACAAAATATATTACATGACCAAAACAAAAAAAAAAGAATAATTTATACTCACAGAAATATCCACCAATAATACACAAAAATCTAACTAAGGGCGTGGCGTGACGCCACGCCAAATTCAACTAGTTCAATCTACCATAGGTACGTTTACCGGCCTTGACAACAGCAGCTGTTAGCTGTATACATGGTATCTCAACGCGTGGATATGTACATGTCCATGGATCGATTTTGCATCATCTTCTTTCCGTCGCCAACGCTGACGCTTTCCAGGTCAATGCGTGTTAATCATTGTTAGACACGTACTTAGCACATCGGGATCGATGCTTCAGGCAAATGGCGATTAACTCTAGAAAGCAACAGGTAGAATCAATGGTATCCTCTGACGTGAGCGTTGGCGAAGGCTAGCTTGGCCTTACATGAATCAATGAATGTGTACATATGTAGTTCAGAGAAGAGATGGCAACGGGAGCGGCAACCACACCAAGGTTGTTTGATTTAGATCTAACGTTTTGTGGAGTACTTAGCAATGCATGGGTGGGCCAGCCAGCTACAGGTCATATACAAGTTATTATCAGTGGTACCTCCATTACATAATTGATCGATGCGACTGAGGTTCGGTCAGGTTTCCCTTAATTGGTTACATGATCTGATTCCATTATTAGGCATTTAGGCATACTCCCTCCGTCCGCAAATAAGTGTACGTTTTCCTTTTTTGGAAGTCAAACATTTACAAATTTGACCAAAAGTGTTTTTGGCTCTTGAGCTCTAGTGATCCTGCTCATTTAGAAAAAAAATTACATGTTCCAAAAAATAAATCTCCGACGTTGCAAATGGTGTATCCCACAACCATGCAAAATATTAACTTCAAATACTTCAATTATAAGCTGTATAAAAAATGAAAAATCTGATAAAATTTAAAGATTTAAAAATATGCATACTCAGATCAACATTTTTGACATTTTTGTGTAGCTCAAATACAAAATATTTGAAGCTAATTTTTTACAAGTTTGTGAAATACACCGTTGGCTACATCCAGAAATTTTCAATATTTTTTACCTCGTAAATATTTTTTGATTTTGTTAAACGAACGGGATCACTAAAATTCGGGAGCACCAAATCTCCACTTAAAAATTAGGGCTAGCACGATCTGTTCATGAGGACCTAATTATAGCAGGTTCTTAAAGCTCACTTACACCTCCACACGACCACACCGGGACAATTCAACGTGCATGGACAGCTACAGGGAATCGATCGAAGTACTTATCTAAACTATAATATTGAAATCGGTGGTGATAGTATGGTACGTTATTTTATATTTTCGGTTTTACCCCTGCAAGTAAGACATATTACAGTCGTTGCCACCGCCAAGTAATAGGTTGTCGGTTCGGTCTTCCCGTGAAAAACAAAATCCCCAATGGATCCACCCCGAGCTCTCCTCCATCTTCCGCCGCCACTGGCCGCCGCTCCACCTGAAGAGAGTCTCGACCTCCCCAAACCGGTGGGAGGGACCCCGCCAATCGTGCGCGTAGCGGAGCCTCCTGCCACAGACCGTCGGGCACGCTACCCTCTCCCTTGCCGTGGGCAACCAGGTCCACGGCAGCAAGAGGTGCGAGGTCGAGCCCCTCCCTTAGCAGCATGGCCACAGAGGTGCGAGCAGGCAGAGCCACCCGTTCCTGTGGCTAGACCTGGCCATCTCCAAGCCCTTCTATTTCATGTACCTTCTCCTGCTCGAGGCCGCCAGACAGGAGGTGCGGGACTCTGGGTCGTGCCCACTCTTCCTCAACCGCGGCGGCACGTCTACGCCGCCCGTTTCGGAGGTCCTGAGCCGTGGTTGCCGCCGCGGCCGCTGCAGTCTCCTGAAAATTTGAGGAGGCCCAGTCGGTGGCCGGGTCCGGGAGGAAAGGCATGGGGTCGTCGGCGCTCGACTGGGTGCTCTACGCGTTGACTCAGACCACAAGTTGCGCTCCTTGGAGAGAGAGGTCAAGCAGCTCGTCTGCGGCGAGAGGATCTACGACTGTAGCTTGAAGGATCCCGTCTGGTTCTGATGGAACAACAACGAGTCAAGTACTTTCTCCATCTCCACGCTCAGTCTAGCTGCTAGGATCCTGCTACCAACCGATACAATTGGCAAAAATAAAGTAATTTCCCCTGAAAACCGAGTATTGCAGGCAGGTCAAAGCCACCAAATAGTTTCATTCAGAATGAACATCTCGTTCGTCGCAGAGCTCCTTTGACAAGATATGCGTGAGATTATTGGGACTGGGTGCTTAATTAATAATTGGATAATTCTCACTTTTACAATTTATTATTGAAAGTTTTCGTCTGGCAACTCAAGTTGGTTTGCTCTTCTTGCTGTTCTTGTGTATCAGATGCTTGGCTTTTTGGTTATTCCTGGGGCGTGGGGACTCGAGTACTAGAGGAGCGTGGTGTCGCCGACGGGATCCAGGCGAACCCAACTTGACCAGCGGACGGGATCCTGTGAGATTGATTTGTAGATGTAATGGTGTGTACTACCTGCTATTTGATCTGATTATTACTCACTCATCTGACTGATCACGGTACCTATGTTAGGAATGCATAAGCCTCAGGTTTTGAAATACAACATGGTAGAATTTCAGGGGAACTTGTGCTGGACGACACTGCGTTTCATTGGCATATGTCCAAACAGAAATGTCATCTTATTGTCCAAACATGCTATGGTCATGTTTGGAACATCTTCTATCATATCTAATAGATATGTTTGAACGTTATCTTTCATAGGAGTTTTTCATTATTGTGACCATATAATTTAATTTGTGGCCCGTTGCGAAGCACGGGCATTTTGCTAGTAATTGTAATACAGCGCTGGACACCGGTACGTCCGTCGTCCTTCACAGACGGAATTGAAGCGCGAGCTAGCAACTTACCATGCCCAGCTAATATGTAGCAATAACTGACATTCGATTAGGTTTATTTGCATCATTTATTGGCTTTGGATCGATCACACATCGAGCACGTTAGCACTGAAGCAAGTGATCATTATTTTTAAACGGGCAAAAACTTTGTCTTTTCATTAATAGGGAGGAAAAGTTTAAAGGTGTAGAGACGGTGTTCCCATTTCGAGAAAAAAAAAGCATGATCCAAGGCCACAAAAATATAAGCTTACTCTCGCAACATTACAAGACTCGAAAAAAGGAGTGTCGGCCGAAACCCAAAGGAAGGCATCATGCTTGATGGTGGAGAAGACCGCTAGCGAGGTGGAGTGGCGTTACGGAAGACCCTGGCATTGCAGTCATTTCACAGCTCCCAAGAGACGAGCTTTAGGATGGACCTCGTCGTCTTCTTCGGGGTGCCCTGCGCAGTAGAGATAGAAATCCACCAATCCTTGACTGTGTCGTAATCATGCCAAGTGTCCGGCTAGACGTGGAGGTGTGGCAACCAATTGGCAATCATCTGCCAAATTCCTTTGGAGAAGCGACATAGGAAAATAAGGCGTGCTGCAGTTTCCGAAGCCGGGGAGCAAAGGGGGCACACCCCACAATTGGGCCAGCCGCTGCCCCCAAGGTGATCAGATGTCCAAATTTGGTAGAAAAAGGGGTACTAGTACCGGTTTTAGAGGCCCTCTAGTCCCGGTTTGCCAATCGGGACAGGCAAATCGGGACTAAAGCCCCCCCCCCCCCCTTTATCCCGGTTTGTTACAAACCGGCACTAAAGTCCCTCCCACGTGGCCGCGGGGGAGCCCGCGAAGCTGGAGAGCTCACGAACCGGTACTAAAGGAAAGTGCTTTTTTTTCTTTTCTATTAATTTTCAGGGTTTAGGGGTTAGGAGGGGTACGTTTAGGGTTTAGGAGGGGTGTAGGGTTTCAGATGTCAGTCGAAAGCCGTTGCAGCGCACGGGGATCACGTCGATGCGTCAAAAAATGCGTTTTCGTATATATGAAGTACTACACATGAAGATCACGTTGATGCATATATATAACACATACAATTAATTACATGAAGATCACATTGATGCAACATGAAGATCACGTTTCCGTATAAAGTACTTAATTACATGGAGATCATCACTAGTACATGGAGATCACTTGTACCGGTAGTAGTACTCTCCGTTTTCAGGTATGACCTCCGCAAGGAGAAATCCCGCCAATTCCTCCGCAATTGCTTTTATGCGGTCATTTGGTAGGAGGGCGTTCCGCTTCCTTGCAACCTTTAAAAAAGGAGAAAAACAATTATGAATGAAACTCAACACAATTGATGGTAACAAAATAAAATTGTGAATAATGTTTATGTACCTCTTTATTTCTTCGATTATTGAATCTCTTAGTGGTCCTCATTTGAATGAACTCGCAAACATAGTATCCACATAAGTTAGTCCCGGTTGGCTATTTCAGACACCACTGTTCGAGAATAGAATTCAATCAAATCAGCCTTGATAATGATATTGAAACTAGAATTAAAGAAATGCGCGGATCTAGGTAGTACTACTTACGTTGTTTAGAGACCATATCAGCTTCGGTTTCCATTCACCGGGTTCTTCCTTGATGAACGATTCCCAAACTCTGCCCGGCAAAGAAATGAACAAAAGAGTTATTAATTACTTGATATCACGAAATGACCGAAAGAGGCCGATATAGTGCGATAAGAATTTAAATTACCCTTTGATCATACCAAAGCAGCTCTTGTATTCTATTGGCTTTCTCCTTAAGGAGTCATGGACCTCAATTTCTCCAGCGTCAATCTTGATGATAATAAGAATATAGTGGAAGCTGCACGTTTATATACGCAGTCATGCATAATTCATCAATTACATTTAAGATCGGGTGAGAAAAAATAGAATGTGTACAAAAAAGTAACACTTACTTGAAGTTGTAAGGAAGAAGTATTTCTTTTTGTTACGTTGTCGCTTGAAACACCTTAGCAATGTCTCCTTTTCTTCCTCGGGTTTGTCTTGTATGTTCACTTCATGAACTTTATCCGGGTCAATGAACCCAATGTCCGAGATTCCGTCCTTTTTGCAGTCGAGCATCTTCATTCTGCATAAATAGCGTACAAAGATTATAGAATGAGCTGAGCTAAAGACTTAAATTACAGAAATAAATCACTTACAGAGAAAAGCATCTGATGATAGCTTTATCGAGGGCGCGTTGATTGTATAACTGAAAAGTTCACTAAAATCAACTTGCACATCGTATTCTTGGAATTAGTGCTCTTCCTTAACTCTCGCCATGACACCGATTATATCTTTCTTTGCGGTTTTCAAGTACCATTCATTCAACTGACGCATCTTTGTTGGTAGATACTGGACCAACTCAGCTCTGACCAAAGGCTGGCCGTGAACATATTGATATACTGCCTCAGCTATGTCAACGTCTTAATTTGTCGGGAAATACCTTGAGCGGGGGGACTGATTGTACATCCTGTTCTCCGAGCTGGGATATTTGTTTCCTGCTTTTCCGCTTCTCCATCTCTGAGCTATATGACTTGGCAATAGAGCGCTCATAGTCTGATGTCGGCTTTGGTGGAGGGTCATATAAGTTATGAATGCAGCGCCTAACGGCTTCCGGATCTAGTATTTGCCTTGGTGGGGGCTTTTTCGGTGCAAAATGGGCATCCACCTTGGCCTTCGAGATGGCATAGTTTTCCTCGTAAGTCCTTTCGGTCGGTAACTTCTCAGGAGTCTTGACTTTTGCCTTCTTTCTCTTTGTCCTCTTAGGAGGCGAACCGGTGAGCTTCCTCCTATTTAGCAGCTTAGTGGGCGGAGTCGGCTGGACTGGCACCGGAGATGGAGACGGACTCGCATTGGGGTCCCTCTGGAGTAGGGGTGGACTTAGAGGTGGTGGACTGCTACTCGGAGGAGTCGGTGGCCTTGGTGCCGAGCCTGGAAACACGATGTGTTTCTTGTTCCATAGAACGAAACCATGCTTGACTTCTCCCAGTGTCTTCTCGTCGTCACCTCCACGATAGTCAAGCTCCAGTGTCTCAAATCCCGACATAATTTCACCCACCCCGACACGAGCATAGCTTGCTCTAGATTGATTTGGTAAAGCATAGCCGACCGCCACCTTGAAGGATATGTTCTTCATTAACATATGTAGCTCACAATCTTTATTCTCCGTGATATCATCCATGGGGTAGTGAGCCGCGGCTGTTCTAATGCAGATGCTTCTAGCTGCGTGGAACCCACGCTGCTTTTTCGCTGATTAGATGGGACGGCATTGACTTCAGGACATTCTAGCTGCTGCTGAGATGCCCTATGCTGACTGATTGAGTCCAGTTGCTCCTGCTGCCGCTGCACCTTGCGTTCCAATTCCGATAACCGATCTGACTCCTTCTTCTTTTCTCTGACGGCTTCTATAACTGTCAGCGTACTCCGGAAATATTTTCTTCCACGAAACACTGGGTCCATAGCCTCGACACCGTCCAGTGTGTTCAGGATTCCCGAGGGCGAGTGTCAGCTCGTTGTTCTCTCTCTCTCTCGGGATGATACTCTCCCTTTCGAACTTTTTCTATTGCGTCCTCAAGGTCTTTGCTGATTTTTTCAACTTGTTTCTTCCATTTTCTGTTTGCAACAATCCGCCCTGTTTGTGGGTCCAACGCTGCCCCATGCGCATACAACCAGAACTTGGACCTTTCGGTCCAGTCCGCTATCTGTGGAATGATCCCTTTAGCAAGCAGTTCTGCTTCAAAGGCTTCCTACTTAGGCACGGTTGTCTTGTAGCCACCTGTCCTCAAACGGTGGTGATATGTCTTCTTCGCAGCATTTGCCTTATTTATGGTCGATCGGGCCACAGCGGAAGACGATTCCTTATACGCCACAAATGCGGGCCAGTCATGTTTTATCTTCTCTAGTGCTCCAGTGAACTCTGGAGCTTGTTTATTGTTCTTCTGATAATTACCCCATAATGTTTTCTTCCAGATCTGGAATTGTACGGCCATCTTCTTAAGAGTCCACTCCATGACTTTCTCCATCTCGTCATCTGTGAGACCTCGCGGTAGGTTGACAAGTGTCAAGAGCGTCTCCCAAAGCATTTCTTTTCTTCTATCGTCGACATAAGTAGCTCCACAGTTCACGTCCTTCGGCTTATGCCATTCTTGAAGGGTGATCGGGATCATGTCCCTAACAAGAGCTCCGCACTGATTTATAAATTTACGGCGGCTCTGTATGGGTTCCAGCGGTTCGCCATCATCACTAACTTTGTCGATCGATATCCTTGCATCATCACCGCCCAACCTTTTGTTCGGGCCTCGTTTCTTTGGCGCAGATCGGCTCGATCCGGAGGGCTGAAAGAAAAATGAGTCATTAATAAGTTCAATACAAATCAATTAATGCATCTAGTGATCAACAGAGGCTAGCTTAATATACCTCGCCGGAGTTTGTTAAGGGCCCTTCGTTGTCTCTACTTTGTTGTACCTCAACCCCCTCACCGACGTCGTTCAAAAACTGTGAGCTGAAATCGTCTCCAACGTAATCGTCTCCACCGGCATCGTCTCCACCTGCATTGTCTCCACCGGCATCTTCTCCAACGTGTGCACCTTCATATATTATCTGACGCATTTGCTCTTCAAATTCGTCGTCTATGACGCGGGGGTCCATAGCTTAACTACAAACAATTTAGAATATGATAAAAATGGCTAACAAATTACTTCTAACAAAACTAGCAAATAAAAATGCATAAACAACAAAACAACATGATAATTACACACAACACTATAATACAATAGTACTGTCTTGTATGCTCATTTTCATAATTGTCCAACACTATATTTTCATAATTCCTTTTTATTTAACCCTAATACATCATGAATAATACACTAATACATCTCCCATGCATGAACCTCTCAAACTAACTTCGACCGGTTCCTGAGCCGCGGGGTGCTGAGCCGCCAGCACTGCGCATCCAAAGAGAAGGAACCCTCACAGGGTCATAGCTCACGTGATAAGGAACCCTCTGAAGAAACGACCAGGTATTGCTATACTGCCTATCCAATAGATACATGTAGCGACGGACGTGCTCGTCCTCCTCCCTGATACGGAGATGTACCACCTCCTCGGGGGTCGGCTCCCTCTGCATCGAGCGTGGCCCACGCGACTGTCACCAAAGAAGATCCGGGTCAATGACATCACCCGGATTCCTCACCAAGCTGCGCGTCCCGGAAGGTAGCACCTCCCAGTGCCAGTCCGGCGGAGCCCAGTCCCGCACATCGCCCATCTGGTCCAACAGGGACATGGTCGCCGAGAACTATAAACTAAAAACACCTAAGTCAAAATTTCTATTTCTACACTAAAAAAGTAATACTTAAAAAGTAATACTACAAAAGTAATACTAAAAAGGTAATAATAATAAAAGTAATCTACCCTAATTTTTGCTAACACTAATTTTGCTAACACTAATTTTGAATATTTTTGCTAACACTAATTTTGCTAATTTTTGTCAACACTAGTTTATACCAACTACTAGCAAATTTAAAATTCATAGAAACTACAACTTAAAATTCATAGTTAATAGCCTAATAGCCTAATAATTTATCTTAAACTACTACTAGCAAATTCATAACTTAAAATCCATAGCAGCTACTACTAGCAAATTCATAACTTAAAATTTTGCTAACACTAATTTAGGCTAAAATCCTAAAATGGCTAAAACTAGTTCTAACACTCCGAGTGGCGGCGCCTGAGACCATATGGTCGCCTCCAGCGACCACGGCGGTCACCGGAGCGTCGGCGGACGGCGGAGAAGACGGGGCGAGCTCGCCCTAAGGCCAACGGGAGGGTCGACGAGGCCGGAGGAGGTCGAGGTTGTCGGGATCGACCGCAGCGAGCGGCGGCCGATGGCGGAGAAGACGGGGCGAGGTCGGGCCGGTGCGGTGAAGGACAGCCGTGTCGGGGAGGACGGTCGAAGGAGCAGGGGCAGCCAGAGGAGCAGGCGTTCGACGGGGAGCGGGGAGAGGCGAGCGGAGCAGCCGCGGCGTCAGTGAGAGGACGAGGCGAGCGGTGCTGCCAGCAGTACTTTGGAGTATAAGAACGACTCCTAACAGATCTACTGGCTTCACACCTTTCTTCATGGTGTATGGAGCAGAAGCCGTCCTACCTAGCGACTTGCTGCATGACTCGCCACGAGTCGCCAATTATGTCGAGACAGAGAATGAACTCGCCCACCAGGACTCGGTGGACGCACTCGAAGAAGCAAAAGAGTTAGCCCTTGAAAGGTCATCAGTTTATCAGCAGGACTTGCGGCGGTATCACGCACGCAGAATCAGGACTCGAACTTTCCAAGAAGGTGATTTAGTGCTTCGCTTAGTCCAAAATAGGGAAGGGATGCACAAGTTATCTCCACCATAGGAAGGACCGTTCGTTGTAAGCAAGAACTTGCACAATGGGTCGTACTATCTAATGGATGTACGAGAGCCGGCAAGTGAAAGTAAAGGAGCTGACACAGCTCATACGCTAGAACCATATGCATAGGCAAAGAGGCCATGAAACATAGCCCAGTTACGTCCTTACTATACCTAAATTATAATAGTTTTATGAGTTGAAAGGCAAAGAGCCCAGTGAGCCATGCCTAGATGTAATTAAATTATTATGATTCAAGGAAATAAAGCCGGCTTTAGTGAATATGAGTTCTTTAGTCGAGTCACCCAGTGAGTGCGCTTTGTTCTTCAAATTTGATCATTAAGGTTCTTGGGGCTTGCTTTTCAGGAAAAAAGTCAAGCTTAGACCTTTGAACCTGGCTCAGTAGCCGAACTTTTCCTAATTTTGTCGCTGGTAAGTCAGATGCATCCTGCACAATATGGCTAATCTACATGCATGACTCGTCTCCAGCTCTTATGAATCCTAGGGACATAAGAAGTTGGGAGCTTGTTAGCACAAACTGTAAGGGAAGTCATGCAGGGCCTACTTATTCATCAATGAAAAATTAGACGGGTTATAAGAACCAAATAATGACTTGCGTAGATAAGACGTATCAATGTCACAGTTTAACAAGCAAGTAATTACAAGCCGATTGGCACAATTTCAGAACAACTAGTTCAAAAAACCAAAAAGTTTCGCACCAGTAGTGCAGCATTACAAAAAATCTAAAAATCATTCAAAGGATGATCCTTCAGAGGAGTCGACTTCTCGGCTGGAACTGGGGAGTCCTTCTTGGCAGGAGATTTGTCCTTAGCTTGTGCGGCAGAGGCACGAGCCGGCTTCACAGGAGGCTTAGTGGCAACTTTCTTTGTTTGGAAACCGGCACCTCGTGGGCTCTTCATATGTTGAGCTAGCCCTTCTTCTTGAGCACGGGAATCTCCAGATATAGCTCTTGAAGGAGTGGGCGCATCAGGAGTCTTCAGCACAGGCTCGGCACCAGCTGGGTTGCCAAGAACAGGAGCCGCTGGGGTAGAAGAACTCAGCGCAGCAGAAGAAGGAGCACCAACCGAGTCCTGTGAGGGACGGTCAAAGTTTACGATCGCAGTAGTCTCTGGGGCCACCCTTTTGTTCTCCAAGTCATAATGATGAACCCATACCTCAGGATCCATCTTGTTGGCAATCTCACAAGCATACACCAACTTCTCCTCAGCCTTGAAGTCATCCTGGGTAAATGGAGTACCATCTTCATGCTGCTCTGGTTTCCCCATAGTAAGCAACGCTGGCTCTAAGACAGTAGGGTAATAGCTGTGGGCTAGGGCAAGGATCCTGATGGAGGCTCTCCTCAAGGAGGATTGCTTCCAAAGGCGCATGTACCCTGGTGCCCTAGACAACTCATCCACCAGACGTTCAGGCTCTTTGGGGCACTTGCCCTTAGCGTTCAAGTACTTCACCACAGCACGGGCTCCCTCTTGTAGCCCTCGACAATGGTCTAGCATCTCATGAAGTTGCTTGCTAACGGGCAGCTTGAGTTTCGGGGAGTCAGACCCTGCAGAAAGAAATTAGTGAAGACCCGTTGAAAAGTACTTCAGAAAAGTGCAAAGAAGGAGTAAGTAAAGACACAAACTTACCAAATATATGTTGGCACATAGCTCCAATGCCTTTGCGGCAGGTGTCAAAGACTGCTTTCAGATCATTATGTGCTTTTTGGGCAGTCCTCTTTGAAAGGATCGATGAGGTTAACTAGAGGGGGGGGGTGAATAGGTTAACTACAAATTTTACTTCTTTTTCGTTTTAAAAGGATATTGCTCAAATATAAGTTATCTAGAATATGCAACTAGGTGAACAAACTTATATGATGAGCAAAAGTTCACTAGCACAAGATATAGATATAGTAAGCTAGTGATAACAAGTAAAGGTAAGTGAAAAGACAAACAACAAGATGACACGAAGATTTATCCCGAAGTTCACTTCCCAATGGAAGCTAATCTCCGTTGGAGCGGCGCGGTGTTCACCAAAGTGAAACACCGGGTAGCCTTGATATGGCACACCGTATCTCCGTTGTGACTTACCACCGATGTGGCGAGGCACTTGTCACTATGTTGCCGTTGAGGTTGACAACTAGAACCTTTACAAGGATGAAGCACACTCCACAAGTTGGAGGGTCTCCACCAAATGCACCGAGCCGCCAAGACTCGATGCTCAAGGCCGGGGCACGCACCACAACTCAATTGGTGGCTCCCGGCAAAGTCTTCGTAGCTCCCAAAGCTCCGAAGGACCACAACCTCTTAGGGTTCCAATGAACACCAAGAGTAGCAAGCCCCCTCTCACAAATCAAGGGGGAAATCAAATTAGTTTGGTTGAAGTGTAGAACTAGGTCTCCTCTCTCAAATCCCCAAAGGGTTAAGTGATTGAGTGGCTAGAGAGGGAGATCTATTGATTTGAAGCTTTCAAACAATGGCGGTGTTCTTCTTTTGGTCGTGGTAGTTGTCCCGAGGTAGATGGAGGGGTATAAGTACCCCCTCCCGAAATCTAGCCGTTGGTCATAAGGGGGTGTCCGGTCTGGAGGTCGGCCGGGGCCGACCAGGAGGCCGGCCAATGATCATCACGCAGGAACAGACTGGGCAGCCGGCCTGGAGCCCGGCCTGGGCCGGCCTGGGGGCCGGCCACCCACCAGAGGCGCCCGGCCAGGGCCGGCCTGGGGGCCGGCCACCCACCAGACCCTCCCGGCCTGGAGCCCGGCCTAGGCCGGTCTGGAGGCCGGCCAGCCTGCTGAGTGCTTTTCTTCCCTGTTCCATTTCCGACAATACGGCATTTCTTCCTTTTTGCATATATAGACATACACAAGTATCCTTTTGATGTAGACAGTCATATTTCCTGTTGATACTAGAGAGCATGTTAAATACTTCCAAGTGTTGTAATCAAACGTCAAAACAAGATTAACGGACAATGTCCTTTCAATCTCCCCCTTTTTGATGTTTGATGACAACACAAAGATTTGCAAAATAAGTCTCATTTAAGCATGTCTAAATTTTTGAGTGAGGCTCCCCCTAGAGCTTACAAACCAACAAGGTAATCGACTAAACATTGCTCAAGTGAGAACAAGTGATAGATAGACATATATATACTATGTGAGCGAGTGAGAACAAGTGATAGATAGCATATAAGGGCATACGATAGTTCTCACCATAGTCCTCATATGAGAAGAGCACTTTTCTTACCTTGGACTTCATATAGAGATAATCTTGGAATAATATTACCTTGCAATGGACTCCAAAGAATAGATAGTAAATGGAGGAAGTCCTTACAATAATATAACGGAGGTCCAAGATTATCCTTACAATAAATATCGGAGGTCCAAGATTATCCTTACAATAAGTTCGGGGAGACATACGGGGAGACATAACAAATAGAGTTCACAAATAGAAACATGCAAATGAGAAGGGAAACATGCAAATGATAAAACGCAAATGTAATGCAAATCCCCGGATAATAATCTCTCCCCCTTTGGCATCAAGACACCAAAAAGGGAGAAATAGCAGTGAGAACCATGATCACTCTTCATCATCATCCTCCTCTTCATCCTCAACATCATACTCATCATCATGTGCAGCTGGACCGGAGCTCGACTGACCAGGGTCCCCTTGCCAATATGGAGCAAGAGAAGAGGCGTCATCGCCAAACCAGAAGGTGTACTCATTCTGTGCCATATAGGTGCCCTCTGAGACTTCCTCTGAGCTTGCAGGACCAACAGGAAGGTTAAGCTGAGTCATAATGGCACGCTGATTGCGATTGTAGCTCTTTTGTTTGGCATAGGCCTTGTAGTCAGATTTCCTTTGCAGAGCAAAGAAGCAGTTCATCTTCTTGAGTGCTTTGATTATAACATTTTGCTTCTTAGGAGCCTCACCATCCTCATCTTCATCATTCTGACCACGATATGGAGGAACATAGACAGGTGCATCTGGAGGAGGAGCAGGTATAGCAACAAGAGAAGGCACATACATATCATATGACTCAATCACATCAGGGCTTAACTTGGTGTTAAAAAGAGTCTGCAGATAAGGACCATAAATGGGAACCTTGTTCCTAAGAACCACCAAGCGCATCTCTTGCCACATGTAGTCAAGAATATCAATTTGCTTCTTTCTCATGTATAGAGGAACAATCTGGTTTAGAAGGTTGATCATACGCTGGCGAACTTCACCCTTTTCTCCATATTTGCAATTGAGATTGTTTCTCAGGATGCCATGAACAACTCTCCAGTAATGATACATCCAAGAAATCTTGGGAATCTTTCCACGGAGCCCTATCCCCGGTGGATAGCAATGACGAAGCCCTATCTCAGCCTGCATAACTTTTGAGCAATGAATACGACTATAGCATGGTGCAAAGGGGAGTTCCTCAAGCTGAAATAATTCCCCAAACTCTGCCAGAGTAGCTGTGCAAACGGTAGTGTGACACATCCAAGTCATAGTTCTCTTGGGCACGGTGGAGAAATGAACAGTGGCATAGAATTGTTTGAGTAACTCAGGGGAATACGGAGTGCTAACTGTCATGAGCTTAGAGATTTGATGGTAATCCATAAGCTCCATCACATCTGGCCATACCTCCCTAGTATGCTCAAGACTGAAATAAGAGGTGGGCACATGCTTGTTCTTTTTCTTATTAATGCATTGATGATATATTTGCTGATGCATCTTGCAATAGAATCTAGGGTCATCCGGACAGGTGCTATGGCCAAATGCATAGGGGTTGAAAACCAAGCGGTCTTGCTCAAACTCGAGAGTAGGCACTTTGATCCAAGTAGCACGTACCGGTTCATCAGGGTTCACAAGAGGCGGAGGCGGAGGATTTCCCGTTGGCTTGGGAGCTTGCTTGGACTTGCCTTTTCTGACCGCGGCCTTCTTGAGTCTCTTGGTCTTGGGCATGGAGGATTGAGCATCATAGTCATCAACAATATCATCAAGCCCATCAAACGTCTTGCTCCCCTTGGCTCCGGCCTTGCTTGACTGTGGGAACTCCTCCCAATCATCACCCCAATCGTCCATCTCAAATCTTGAGAGGGGAACCTCAAGAACACACCAATCAAAGGAGAAGATCCACCTCAAATCGGCACACAAACGGGGAAAATATGTGGATAGGATGAGAGATCGGGTGATTCTCTCACCAATTTGTGGAGGAGAAGGAGTGGGTTGTGGTTCAAACGGAGGGGAAGGTGGAGGAGCTTGAGTTTGGGAAGAGGGCAACAATGGAGAAGAGAGGCATGGAGGGGAAGAAGTGGAATAACCCTAGGTCGAAGTTCCCCCGAGCAGTTAAGTTCCCAGGCGCGCCGGCCTGGGAACCGGCCAAGGCCGGGCGGGAGGCCGGGTTAGTACCCGAGCGAGCCGGCCTGGGTGCCGGCCAGGGCCGGGCGGGAGGCCGGGTCAGCACCCGAGCGAGCCGGCCTGGGAGCCGGCCTGGGCCGGGTCAGAGGCCGGCCCACACCCAGGAAGGCACAGTTTTCTCTGTCTTCATCCATCTTTGCTTGTTTTGATTTTCTTGACTTCCGAGCACTTTGTATCATTAGAAATACCATAGAGCAACCATTGAGTGATCCGGGGGAGATGCAAAACATGATGTAAACTCCACGTAAAATAGAAATTCGAAATAAGAAGTATTGAGTGTGGTACAAAGAAAATGGCAAATGAGAAAATATGAATGTATTTGAGAAAATGTCGGTGGCCTAGGCCACCATATATGAGTGTATGGCATGCCACCGCGAAGATATATCTTGGGTGCATAACCAAAACTCATCATTTAAGCTCATATGTGAATATTCTTGAGACATCAATGAAAACATTGCTATTTGCATAATGGGGGGAGGGAGAGTCCAATGGATTAGGACAACACTCCCCCTAAATCCATGCCTACATCTAGAATTCAAATAAAACTCTAGTAGAGGTGTGTATCCAAGATTCTTAATCAAACAAAGTTGCTTGCACACACCACATTGATTTCTCCCCTCAATTCCTTGAATCTCTTCTCGTCAAGTGGTTTTGTGAATATATCGGCGAGTTGATCTTTGGTGTTGATATATGAAAGAGAGATATCTCCATTGGCCACATGATCACGGATAAAATGATACCGTATTTCAATATGCTTTGTCTTGCCATGGAGCACGGGATTGTGAGCAATTCTTATAGCACTTTCATTATCACATAAAAGAGGCAATGTCTTTTTCTTAATTCCGAAATCCTCAAGACATTGTCTCATCCATAATAATTGTGAACAACAACTTGCGGCGGCAATATATTCGGCTTCCGTGGAGGAGGTGGATATGCAATTTTGTTTCTTCGAAGACCAACACACAAGTGACCTACCAAGAAATTGGCAAGCACCCGAGGTTGATTTCCTAGTCACTTTGTCACCGGCCCAATCCGCATCCGAATACCCCACAAGATCAAAGCTTGTATTTGAAGGATACCAAAGACCATGATTGGGGGTATCAACCAAGTACCTAAGAATTCTTTTGACAGCAGTCATATGGCTTTCTTTGGGGTTAGATTGAAATCTTGCACACAAACCCACACTAAACATGATATCCGGTCTAGATGCACAAAGATAAAGCAAAGAACCAATCATAGAACGATAAAGCTTTTGGTCAACCGGAATACCTTCGTGATCTAGTGTTAGATTCACGTTTGTTGCCATTGGAAATCTCAATGGGCTTGCATTTGACATATCAAACTTCTTGAGCATGTCTTGAGTATATTTAGCTTGGCAAATAAAGGTTCCTTCGTCATATTGCTCAATTTCAAAACCAAGGAAGAACTTTAACTCACCCATCATAGACATCTCAAATTCGCTTGTCATTAGCTTAGCAAATTGTTCTACAAAAGAGACATTAGTAGAACCAAATATAATATCATCAACATATACTTGGCATACAAAGAATTCTCCATTTACACTCTTGGTGAAGAGTGTGGGATCGATTACCCCAAGTGCAAAACCACGGTCTACTAGGAACTCCTTTAAGTGATCATACCAAGCACGTGGGGCTTGTTTGAGGCCATACAAAGCCTTGTGGAGTAAGTAGACATGATTAGGACACTTGGGATCTTCGAACCCCGGAGGTTGTTTAACATATACCATCTCATTAAGTGGACCATTTAGAAATGCACTTTTAACATCCATTTGATATAACGTGAATTTATAGCTAGAAGCAAATGCAAGCAATATACGAATGGATTCAAGTCTAGCTACGGGAGCGAAAGTTTCACCGTAGTCAAGTCCTTCGACTTGAGAGTAGCCTTGAGCAACCAAACGAGCTTTGTTGCGAATCACTTGTCCATGATTATCTTGCTTGTTCTTGAACACCCATTTGGTTCCAATCACATTATGGTTCTTGGGTCTTTCCACTAGGGACCATACTTTGTTTCTCTCAAAGTTGTGGAGCTCTTCGTGCATAGCATGAACCCAATCTTCATCTTCAAGAGCTTCATACACCTTGGTAGGTTCAAAATGTGATATATGAGCATGGACGCCACAAAAGAGTAATAGTTGCCTCCGAGTGGACACACTCCTTCCGAGACCACCAATGATGTTCTTTTGATAGAGAGATTTTTGATGTAATGCCACAGCCTTGCTAGCCACTCGACGAGCAAGAGCATCTGAGGGTCTCTCATTAGGAGGTGCATCTTCATCATCTCCTTCATCTTGATTTTGATTAATCCGAGAGTGGGTTGGAGTTCTTGGTGAGAGATCACCAAAATCTTGACCACCATTATCATTTGGTGGATCTTGATCATTATCATGATGGTTGGTATCATCTTGTAGGTCTTGAGCTTGTTCTTGGTTTGCCGCTTGATCGATGGTTGATGTAGAGGGCTCCACTTGCGTCGAGCTAGAGTCCAACTCCGTTGCCACAAGGGGTTCCTCAATGGGTATAAGGGGGCCTATACCCATTCTTCCTATGGCGATGGAGGAGGGCTCATCACCTACATCATCAAGATCAACTTGCCCCACTTGGGAGCCATTATCCTCATGGAATACCACATTCATAGATTCTTCAACACACCCGGTGGATATGTTGAAGACTCTATAAGTGTGGGAATCCTTGGCGTAACCAACAAAAATGCCTTCAAAAGTTCTAGGCCCAAACTTAGGCAATTTAGAACCTTTAATGTAAACTTGACATTTGCAACCAAAAACTTTAATATACGAGAGGTTGGGCTTTTTACCACCAAGAAGTTCATAAGGAGTCTTGTTAGTGAATGGGCGGAGATAGAGCCGGTTGGTTAGATGACAAGCAGTGTTGATGGCTTCGGCCCAAAAATTATATGGAGACTTGAATTCGGCCATCATAGTTCTTGCCATATCAATAAGTGTACGGTTCTTTCTTTCCGCAACACCATTTTGTTGAGGGGTATACGCAGCGGAATATTGGTGTTTAATGCCCTCATCACTCAAGAATTCATCCATGGTGTAATTCTTGAACTCGGTTCCATTGTCACTTCTTATGGCCAAAATGGTTGTGTCATATTGGCGTTGTACTTGGGTGGCCCAATCAATGAATTCCCTTTGAGTTTCACTCTTCTTCTTGATATAGAAAGTCCAAGTGTATCTTGTATAATCATCAACAATCACCAAGCAATATTTCTTGCCACCAAGGCTTTCATAAGTAGGAGGCCCAAACAAATCCATATGAATGAGTTGGAAGGGCCTCGTTGTATTGATTGTTGTTACTTTGGGATGGTTCTTCTCATGCATCTTTCCGGCAACACAGGAGCTGCAAGGACGATCTTTGGAAAAATTCACTTTTGTTAGTCCTTCCACATGCTCACCCTTCACAAGTGTTTGCAAGTTTCTCATACCGACGTGGCCCAACCGGCGATGCCAAAGCCAACCCACGTCGGATTTAGCCATTAGACTTGTGGCAATATGTGTAGTTTCTTTCGAGAAATCCACTACGTACATACGGTTTTCCACAAATCCAACAAAGGCTACTTTAAGAGAAATTGTGTGAAGAATGAGCACATGATACCGTCCAAAGACAACAGTAAAGTTGCACTCGCAAAGTTGCAAAACGGAAAGTAAATTATAACCAAGGGACTCAACAAGGAGGACTTTCTCAATGGACGTGTCCGGAGAAATGACCACCTTGCCATGCCCCAATACCTTGAGTTCTGAACCATCACCAATCGTGACATGAGATACCTTGAGAAGTTGATGCATTAAGTCACTTAACACTTCTTTGCTTCCGGTCATATGTGCGGAGCAACCGCTATCAATAAGCCATGATGATCCTCCGGAAGCACATACCTACAAAGAGTTAATTCCTCGATTTAGGTACCCATGTTTTGATGGGTCCTTTCTTGTTAGTCACAAGGGTCTTGGGAACCCAAATAGAAGCATGATAATCACTACCATATGAAGTTCCAACATATTTTGCATAAACATGTCCATCATTAGATTTCAAAAGCACATATGATGGGTTATACTTTCCCGCAAAATTGTTGTGAGAAGATGTGTTCTTAGGAGCAATGCTCTTAGCAAGGATATCAAATTCATCTTCATCATTAGCCAACTCCCCCTCCTTCACAAAAACAATAGCATTAGTGGAGGGAGTTGGTTTCTTCTTCTCATTGGTCTTCTTGGATGTGACTCCAAATCCAAGTCCTTCCTTACCCACAACTCTCCTTTGATTTCTCAAAAGATTATTGAGGTTCTTTTCTCCTTGGATGCAAGACACTAGTCCTTTCTCAAGTTGAGCCTTCAACCTATTGTTCTCCAATATGAGAGATGCTTTGACACACAAAGGGTTAGTGGCACAAGCATTTTCATTCACATCCTTACTTTGAGAGTTGTCATGTGACTCCTTAAGAACCCTGAGCTCTCTTGAGAGTGCCATGTGAGCTTTCTCAAGATGCTCAAAATCCTTAAGTAGTTCATTGTGACCATTCATAATGTTATCATTTTCATCCATGAATTCCTTAAGCTTACATAGTGCATGATCACGGTCACCCATCATTTTAGATAGATCTAAAGTGGAGATTTCCTCAATAGAATCTTTAAGGCATAGTGCATTATCTAGGGCTTCCTCAAGCTCCGCTATCCTATTAGCATCATCACGAGCGAAACCCTCAAGTTCACATATTCTTTCTTCATGTTCTTCTATGAGACCATATGCATTACCAAGTTGAGTCATGAAGGCATCAAATGCAATTTTATTTTCACTTTCAAGTGATCTCATGACTTTTGAAAGATTATTAGCATTCTCATCATCAAGTTCCTCAACACAATTTAACAATGATGGAGTAGAGGAAATTGAGGGTTTTAGTGAGTGAGTTACCTTTGGAGATGTACCCTTGGCCATAAGGCACTTGTGTTTGGTTGGACCTTTCTTGTCATTCGGAGTTGAAAAGAGAGAGTCCAAAGAAGAGGGAATAACCCCAATTGCCATTGCCGCCATGCCGACTTGTTCTTCTTCATCTTCACTTTCTTCACCTCCGGATATATATTCTTGCTCATTTGTCACCATTGCTCTTTTAGATACCTTCTTCATGAAGTTCTTGTTCTTGGGAACAAAGTTGGTCTTCTTGATGAGCTGTCCTTTATTCTCAACTCTATTCTTGTACGGGCAATCCGCAACGAAGTGTTCACTATCTCCACAATTGAAGCAAGTTCTTGCTTTCTTCATACTTGGGCCTTCTCTCCCCTTGTTCTTTGTTGCACTTGATCTAAAATCCCCTTTCTTCCACCAATTATGGTTGGCAAGCGCCAAGCACTCATTGTGTGACACCCTCTTTTCCTTCTCGGATGGCACATAGGTGGATCCACCTTCATCACTTGATTCTTCCTCATCATAGGATGTTGCCTTCAAGGCAAGAGATACTTTCTTCATTCCATTCACACGAGCTAGAACATCTTCCGAGGATTTCTTCATCATATTCATGGTGACAAAGGTGCCCAAAACATCATTGGGAGTTAGTTCCATGTAGTCCGCTCTTGCTTGAACATTCATTACCATGTTCTCATTGTATGGAATCAAGGTTTGAAGAAATTTTCCCTTGAACCAATCATCATCGCAATCCTTGAATCCAACATCCTTCATGTCCACAACAAGAGCCTTGAGTCTTCGATATACATCCTCCGGAACTTCTCCATCCTTCATGATGAAGTGATCAACTTGCCGTTGAAGAAGTGTTTTCTTTGAGCGTTGCATGCTCACATTGCCATCATACATGGCAAGTAGATACTCCCAAGCTTCCTTGGCGTTTGGGAGAGACCGGATGTGCTCAACACCTTCATTGACCATTGCCTTCTCGAGCATGTGCATAGCATGTGCATTGAGTTGTTCATCAATGATCTCACTTGAGGTCAAATTATTGATATCCTTAGGATAGTATCCCCTCTCAATGATTCTCCATATTTGCATTGAAGAGCTACACACATAAGATTTCATAGAAGCTTTCCAATTAGTAAAACGGGCCCTATCTACTAAAGGTGGATTACCAAGATTGTTCACATGTGGATGTTGAACATTAAGAGCATTGTTGTAAATATGTCCAAATTGATTTGGGTTTTCATTTCTAGATGAGTGTTCGTCACTTTCTTTTGAATGAGATATGGGATTACCATTTTCATCTAGAGAGGGACTTTTATTTGCATTGCTAGATGTAGAGGCAAGTTTCATTATTAGTTCCTCTAACCTATCCATCCTCTTATCGGATCTTTCCCCCATGGACTCGACTTGTTTTTGAAGCAATTCCATGGGAGTGGGATCCCCCATCCTCCTCTTTAGGCGGTGAAGCCTTTAATAAAGAGACGAGGCTCTGATACCAATTGAAAGGATCGATGAGGTTAACTAGAGGGGGGGTGAATAGGTTAACTACAAATTTTACTTCTTTTTCGTTTTAAAAGGATATTGCTCAAATATAAGTTATCTAGAATATGCAACTAGGTGAACAAACTTATATGATGAGCAAAAGTTCACTAGCACAAGATATAGATATAGCAAGCTAGAGATAACAAGTAAAGGTAAGTGAAAAGACAAACAACAAGATGACACGAAGATTTATCCCGAAGTTCACTTCCCAATGGAAGCTAATCTCCGTTGGAGCGGCGCGGTGTTCACCAAAGTGAAACACCGGGTAGCCTTGATATGGCACACCGTATCTCCGTTGTGACTTACCACCGATGTGGCGAGGCACTTGTCACTATGTTGCCGTTGAGGTTGACAACTAGAACCTTTACAAGGATGAAGCACACTCCACAAGTTGGAGGGTCTCCACCAAATGCACCGAGCCGCCAAGACTCGATGCTCAAGGCCGGGGCACGCACCACAACTCAATTGGTGGCTCCCGGCAAAGTCTTCGTAGCTCCCAAAGCTCCGAAGGACCACAACCTCTTAGGGTTCCAATGAACACCAAGAGTAGCAAGCCCCCTCTCACAAATCAAGGGGGAAATCAAATCGGTTTGGTTGAAGTGTAGAACTAGGTCTCCTCTCTCAAATCCCCAAAGGGCTAAGTGATTGAGTGGCTAGAGAGGGAGATCTATTGATTTGAAGCTTTCAAACAATGGCGGTGTTCTTCTTTTGGTCGTGGTAGTTGTCCCGAGGTAGATGGAGGGGTATAAGTACCCCCTCCCGAAATCTAGCCGTTGGTCATAAGGGGGTGTCCGGTCTGGAGGTCGGCCGGGGCCGACCAGGAGGCCGGCCAATGATCATCACGCAGGAACAGACTGGGCAGCCGGCCTGGAGCCCGGCCTGGGCCGGCCTGGGGGCCGGCCACCCACCAGAGGCGCACGGCCTGGAGCCCGGCCAGGACCGGCTTGGGGGCCGGCCACCCACCAGAGGCGCCCGGCCTGGAGCCCGGCCAGGGCCGGCCTGGGGGCCGGCCACCCACCAGACACCGCCGGCCTGGGGGCCGGCCACCCACCAGACGCCGACGGCCTGGAGCCCGGCCTAGGCCGGTCTGGAGGCCGGCCAGCCTGCTGAATGCTTTTCTTCCCTGTTCCATTTCCGACAATATGGCATTTCTTCCTTTTTGCATATATAGACATACACAAGTATCCTTTTGATGTAGACAGTCATATTTCCTGTTGATACTAGAGAGTATGTTAAATACTTCCATGTGTTGTAATCAAACGTCAAAACTAGATTAACGGACAATGTCCTTTCACATGGCCCACGCCGAGATGCGTCCGGTGGCCAGCGGGTTCTCCAGAGGACTCCTTAGGTTGTACTTGGACACCACCGTGATTGGGTGCCCCTCGAAGTATGGCCTCATCTTGCGGGAGGCGATAAGGATCGCTAGCAGCAGCTTCTGCATCATGGGATACCGCTCCCGGGCGTCGCGCATCACTAAGCTGACGAAGTAGACCGGGTGTTGCACCTTACGGGTCGCTGATCCTTTGGCGAGTTCGACGTTCTCCACGTCCTTGGCGCTCTGGGGTGTTGTCGGAGTAGCCCCCGGCTGCGTTGCCTTGGAGTGTATTCCTTCGTCCTCGAAGCGTGGCTCGATGTTGATGGGAGGGGGCGGGGTGTTGGGATCTTCGAACCCCTGAACACCTGGCCGCCCCTTCTTGCTGGGCTGCCCCGGGAACGGGTCCCCGAGACGCTTGCCCTTGCTTGGCTTCTTTGGAGATGCGTCGCGCTCGGCCACTAGCACGGCGCTGACCACTTGGTTAGTGGCCGCGATGTACAGCAGTAGGGCTCCTTCTCCTTTGGGGCCACAAGGACGGGTGGCGAAGCGAGGTAGCTCTTGAGTGATTGGAGAGCTTCCTCAGCCTTGGGGCTCCACTCCACGGGGCCCGATTTCTTGAGCAACTTGAAGAACGGCAAAGCCCGCTCTCCAAGCCTTGAGATGAAGCGCCCGAGTGCAGTGATGCACCCGTTGAGGCGCTGCATGTCCTTGACTCGCCGGGGTGCTTCCATTCGTTCGATGGCCTTGATCTTGTCAGGGTTCGCCGCAATCCCCCGGTGGGAGATCAGGAAACCCAACAGCTTGCCAGATGGGACCCCGAACACGCACTTGTCGGGGTTGAGCTTAAAGTTGACCCGGCGGAGGTTGTCGAAAGTCTCGTGCAGGTCCTGGACAAGGGAGTCCTGGAACCTTGTCTTGACCACGATGTCGTCGATGTAGGCTTCAACGTTGCGGCCCAGCTGGGTCCCAAGGCACGCTTGCATCGCGCGCTGGAAGGTAGCGCCAGCGTTCCGGAGGCCGAAAGGCATCCGGGTGTAGCAGTAGCAGCCCTTGGGGGTGATGAAGGCCGTCTTCTCCTGGTCCTCGACCGCCATCAGGATCTGGTGGTACCCGGAGAAGGCATCTAGGAAACACAGTGACTCGCAACCGGCTGTGGAGTCCACGATCTGATCGATGCGCGGCAGAGGAAACGGGTCCTTGGGGCAGGCCTTGTTCAGGTCTGTGAAGTCGATGCAGAGTCGCAGCTTTGAGGAGTTCGGCTTTGGCACCACCACCGGGTTGGCTACCCAGGTGGGATGAGGCACCACCTTGATGACACCGGCTTCCAGTAGCTTGTCGGTCTTGGAGACGATGAACTCCAACTTTTCCTTGCTCTGCTTCCGCAGAACTTGCTTCACGGGGCGGGCGTCCGTGTTCACCGCCAGCTTGTGCTCGATCACCTCCCTTGGTACACTAGGTAAACCCGACGCTTCCCATGCGAAGACGTCAGAATTTTCCCGAAGGAAGGCGACGAGCGCGCTTTCCTATTTGTCGGTGAGGTGGGCACCGATGGTGATGGTGCGAGAGCCGTCACTCGTGAGTGCCACCTTCTTGGTCATCTGCGGGCCGCCGCGGAATGGCGCCTTCTTGGGGGCCGCGGGTGCCGAGCTCCCGGGGTTCTCGCGCCTCTGCTCCCTTGGCTCCGGGGCTGTCGACGGTGGGGGCGTGAATGTGCTCACACCTGGGACCGCCGTCGGCGAAGTGGAGGAGTTCCTCCACACGGGTCCGCCACTCCTGGTAGACCTTGGGGTTGTCGGTGCTGGGTGGGAACTGGATCAGAGCCTTGGCGGTGACGAGGGCGTCGTGGCGGGCATGCGCGTCGTCCGAGAGGAGAGTGCAGGACTTGCTCTTGGTGCCCTGTTGACCCTTGCCAGTGCGGGCACCCTCGCTCTTTTCACCGACAGAGGGGTCCTTGCCGGTGTTGCCGCCCATGCTCTTCTCCGCGCCACCATCTTCACCGCTCCGGGTTGGGCCGCCTGCCCCGCCCAGAGCGTCCTTCTCCGGAGGTGGAGGAGGAGAAGCCTGGTTTGCCGCAGCAGCGCGACGCTCACCGGTAGCCTGAGAGCACGCAGGGGAGGCCGCCTTGGACGCTGGACGTCAGGCCTCTTCTTTGGCACCATGGTCGACGAAGAACTTGACGCAGATCTCCTCGAAGATCTTGAAGCCGATGAAGAACTTGGGGAAGATCTCGACGAAGAACACGAAGCCGATGAAGAAGAAATCAGCACTTGCGCCCCCTACCTGGCGCGCCAGATGTCGTGTCTTGGATCACGGACACCGGGAGTAAAGGATACCCCCTTTTTTAGGTTCGGTATGGGGCGCGAAGGAGGCTGAGTGACGTCTTCCACCCGGGGGCTTCGTCTACGCTCGAGATCCACGTACTAGCAAGCATCACAGAGACACAAGGAGTTTACCCAGGTTCAGGCCGCCCGGAGGCTAACAGCCCTACTCCTGCATGTCTGGATTGAGAGGTGTATAAAGGTGTAGCTTTACAATGGTGGTCGCAGGTGAGAACCCGGTAGGTGTTGGCTAGAGGTTGAAGACGAGCAGATCTTGGCCCGGAGGAGATCACCTCTCGCCTAAGCTAACCTTGGACTTATGCGCTACCTAGCCTAGCCTCCCCGAACTTGTCTTCTGGACTTGTCTCAGCTTGTTTCCACCTTGTCCCTTCCTTGGGTGCCTTGGTCCTCCTTTTATAGGCTAAGGGGATACCACAGGTGCACCCTTGGGGCCGGAGGGGTTTTGGCGGGAAAACCCCTCCGGGTTCTCCTTAGGAGGAGACGTGGCCTCCTCTCGTCCAAGCATTCTTTTCAGAGGGGGTAGGTGAGGTCGCCCACCTTTTCCAGAGAGGGCAGACAGAGGCTGACAGCTTTTCCGCCTCTGCCCCCCTTTGGCGCCTCCATCTTCTTGGCGCCCAAGTCTTCTAGGAGCCTCCAGCCAGGGATGGCAAGCTTATCCTCTTTGCGCACTGGAGGTTGGTTCCCGGGGTGAGCCTGGCCTCCTGCCGGGCGTCGGGGTCCCGGGACCTCCATGCCTGCTTCCGGGTCGAGGGGGCCCTGGAGGGTCCCCGGGTCCTTTGCCTTGGTTGTCGATGCCGTGCGCGCTGGGACGCCGTGGGGCAGATGGGGGGCCCATCTGCCGGTCTTGTGCCTTGGCCTTGAGTGCCTCCTTGGTGGGCCCATGTGCGATGGACCCACTTTGACCGCATCAGGGGAACCCCATGTTCCACTGTTGCGACACTCGGTGTCTGCGAAATCCTCCGAGCAACGTCCATCCGGCACCGTAGACAGACGAAGATCGACATCTCCGTGTGTGCCGGGATCTGCATCCGCGAGGTGGCGCGGGAGCTATAAGAAGACATGGATCTCGATTCGCGAACGCCTGGAGCCGAAGGGAACTCACCGCGTCCGCGCACGTCACCTGTAGTTGTAGCACACGGCCGCGCTCTCCCACCGTCGGTGGCGCTCCCCGTCGACGCCGCCCTCTCGGTCGCCCGCGCCCGGCTCCTAGCTGCAAACCTCTGCGCCCGGCTCCTAGCTCACCGCCCACCTCTACGCGTGGCCGCCTCCAACCCCGCTTCGCTGATTCTTGCTCCCCGCTGCGAGCTCTGGGGCGCGGTACACTGCTTTTATCACAGACGCGGCGCCGGCAACGGTCGACGGGCTGCCATCAGTGTGTGCTCATTTGCTCAGTTTTGCCCTCAGGAACGGTCGACAGGGGGATCCCACAAGCAGTGGCTACAAGCCCGAGTCAACTACCTTGACCAGACGGAGACGGCAAGATTCACGGAATAAGTCCTTGCGCCCAGACTAGGGGTAAAACTGAGGACGTTTCGCAACTGAGGGCAAAACTGAGCATATGGACACAACTGATGGCAGAAGGAT
This sequence comes from Puccinellia tenuiflora, assembly GCA_012064385.1. NCBI lineage: Eukaryota > Viridiplantae > Streptophyta > Magnoliopsida > Poales > Poaceae > Puccinellia > Puccinellia tenuiflora. The sequence continues at coordinate 136,263 of QRDG01000194.1, forward strand.
AATTTGCCCTTTAGAGAACCGTCACTACAAGGAGGTTGGCTATGGCGTGGTCAATCGTACACGGACAGTAAATTGTGTGCGATATGTACACCATTGCACACGGTTTTCTCGTTGGAACCGTGTGCGGTGGTGAAGACCATCACACAAGGTTATCTCAGAGTAACATGTGTGTGTTTAGCATGATTGCAAATGATTTGTCATCTTTAGTCGTGTGTGTTTTGAGTTTATCGAAAACATTTTGATCGAACACAATTTTATGTTTTAATAGAACATCACGCATGTTCCGTATATTACATACTAGCAGTACCTACATTATATATGCTAGTAGTTGTTGTCCCTCTTGTGTCTAGCAACAACCCATAATCATGAATATTTCATCCAAAAACAGTAGAAAATCACAATTATATTTCATTGAACATTTGATACAACATATTTCCATACATTGCTAACTAGATGAGAAACATATATAAAAAAGAGAATATAGATATTTTTTTGGGTTACGTCTTTGTCTCCGTGTGGTAAGGTAGGTGCCAGAGGATTAAAAAGGGAGGTGGAAATTTCTCTCTTCCCTTTCGTCACCATCGTGGACAATCACACTATAAAGTTAATTCCTACTGCAACACACCATCCCGCAGAAGTTGAGGCGTTATGCAAAATCGGCCTTCGCTAACTCTTTGAAGGGTATGCGTCACTCATGTTGCAGCACGAGCACCTCCATACTAGCAAGTATTTTTCAAATGGCCTGTAAGTTTTGGATAAAATATTCATCTATGTGAGAATGTGAATATAAGGAAACAATATTAAATAAATGCAAATTCAAATGATTAGTCATTTACCAGGAAGTATGGTGGTGACAAAAGAAGGAAAAGGAAGGTCGAGATTGTCGATGCAGCAAGTACGTCTCCTCTCGTTCTTACATCCCTGCCACTAGATGTTAAAATGTTAGAATGTACTTAAAAAATTCATCAATGTGTGAATGTGAACACAAAAAACTAATTTAAGTAAATGCAAGTTGAAGTGATTATTATACTTACCACAATTGTGAGGTGTATATAAATAGGAAGAAGAGAAACCAATTATCCAAACTACATGAAGCTTGGTAGACAAGCAGACATATATGTTACTAACATCCTCACCAATTATAAGCTCAATTGTACACCGTTTTCTTGCCCAGACTATTCAGCTACCAAAACTGTTATGTACTAAAACTATAGCCGTCTGAACTAACAAGCCACTTTCAATCTGATCCTCCACTTATTTAAATCTCAAACCACACTATACGTGATGAAGTGTATACATAGATTAGATGGCAAACATGTGCTCTAAGTGATAGTAACTTGCGGCTGGGAGACAAAAGTATGCACCATGTCAGACCCAACATTTCCCCTTGTGATGCAAGCAAGGGCCAGCACATGTCCTCACATTTTTCTCTTCAGATTCTCATCACAGCGAGACGGCGCACTATTCTGCCCAAGAGAGTGAGGGAGAGTTATTTGATGTCACATCTAGTGCACTTCATCTCAAAAACAGTTGCAACCTCTGTGTCATGTCCTGAGTTGTACGTCTCTACATGCTCCGTTCATCCATCCTTTTCGCCAAGCACATAGAATATAATGTTCTGTTATATAACAGTGAACAATAAGTGAGAGAGAGAGAGAGAGAGAGAGAGAGAGAGAGAGAGAGAGAGAGAGAGAGAGAGAGAGAGAGAGAGATCATGTAGCTCATGCGGTCATGCCTCCTTACTTAAAGAAAAATGTATATCTAAATCATCTTGAACAAACCGTATTCTGCGAACCCATTAATTAGAAAGAAAACACGGTAAAGAGATATAGAGGAAAAAAATCATACTCCTATATTTTGCATTTCATGCTCTTGTCATCTTCAAGGTTATTTCAAGCCTATATCTAGCTGCCTAGAGATCAAATGTGGTGTTCATTTGCACATGCATGGATGGAAGCCCGGTACGTATGTTTGAAGGTAACTAATCAACGCCCTAACTCATAAACCTCTCTCCCCTTGCTCAAATGAGCTCCCTGCAGATGTAGTAACAGTACATGCAGGCGCCCAGTCCATCATCAACAACGGGTCCAAGTCCTTGGCCGCTGCCTTCTCCTTGTCACTCTTGTCAGGTATGGTCGTCTCCATGTACTGATCTGATGAGAAGATCAGGCTGACGGGGTCAGAGTCCAGCTCGGTGAGGTCGGTGAAGAAGTCGTCGTGCTGGTGGTAGCTGCCGGCAGCCTCCGGCGTCATCGGCCTATAGCTCTGGCTGAACATCTGCTGCAGGAGATGGTCATTGTGATAATCCGCCGTGGCAGCGTCATCAGGGCCTGTGTTTCTCTCCATTTCCAACTCTTCTTTCACAGCCGTCGGAGGTGTGCTGTCACCGGTGCTTGTGGTCGCCGTGGTGAAAGTGGCCGTGGCGGCGGCGGAGGCTTGATCCTTCGATTCCGCCTTGACGATTGGCTTCTGCTGGTTGCGCGAGGAGTTGATGTTCTTGGACGAAGCTGCAGCTGTGTTGGTGCTGTTCTTGGCGTAGTGGGACCGCGTGGAGCCGGCGAGCACGTTGCGCTGCGTCGGCCACGGGTGGTTGTGCTCCGAGGTGTAGGTGATGACCAGCATGTTGGGGTCCGTCCGGCTGCGCTCCACTTGCTTCCGTGCAGGGCACCCCTTGGAGCTGCTACACCTGTAGTACCCCCTAATCATGCATTGTAACAGATTTCATCAGAAAATTATTGCGATAGTGTTAGAGCAAGTCTAGCAAGGGCCTAGTCAGCAGGCCATCCCATTCCCCATGTAACCAAAATCAGACATGGAAGAGAGAGAAATTCAGTTTACAAGAATTAAGAGTGTGAGTGAAATGTTCTTATTTGACATTTTTTTCCTTTCAAAGGCATATTGTATTATCCGTCTTTCGTTCGCAAAGCAAATTTTGCAAGAAAAAAGTTAACTAGTTCTATTTTTATAACATTGACCAAGGGCAAAGTAAAAAAACATAATGATTATACTGAATTGAGACTATAGATGCGAGTATTTTGAGAAAATTTGAAGAGGTTAAAAGGAGATCCATTCTGATTTGAACGGCTGGAATGTAAAATTTAGCATTGTGTTATGTATGCAATTTTAGTAGATTGGATGCCTATTCATTGATCAAGAATTCAATGTCCTTGTGGCATTTGAATATTTATTTATAGTCGCTACATATAAAGAAAATTTATAAGCAGTCCTAAACGTTATTTGCATTTTACTTTTAAATATTTTAAAAATATGCTGTGATGAATAATTAAAAATGAAATTGCAAATGGACGTTAATAATTTCTAAATTGTGGAATATTATTTAGATGAAATGATGCATAAACACATGGTGTCAAAGTGTCAACCCAACCTATGTGAACTAGTTCAAGTTTGTAACTTTCTCTTTAATAGAATTGTTAATCTAATACTAGGAAAAATTTATTAATTCAATATCTTAAAAGATAAGCAGCAGAAGCATATTCAAGATGTGGCCACCAACAAGAAATTTATTAATTCCATGCATGGGCGGTTATCATATATATGTTGGAAATGCAATAGTAAGTTGGTTTGACAAAGTTTAAATATGGCCATATATAATTTCATTTTTTTCTGATAACTTCAGTTACGACAATACTAATCGCAGACTAAAAGATGATGTATATCTGAAGGAAACCTCTATATAATTAGCTACGTTTGGTTTGTTTGTTCAACTCAGATTTTTATGGACGAAAGCAATATGAAAGTGTTTCTGTAGGATTCACCGGTAGGACAAAAACCCAACCTAAATTTCTCAATGAAGTACATATGAAAGTACGAGAGCCTACTGGCACTAAGGCTGCTCACAGTGCATAGTAACATAGAGATGTTACTAGCATATGTTACTACCTCCACAGTGGGGAGTAACATATATATGGTGTCATATTTATTAGGCTATAGACTCATTTTGTCTTGATAAGTGTGATGTTACAGTAACTAGCTAAGTTACCCCAAACACTTCTCTCCTCATTAACTACATGCCACATAAGCAAAGTTGTTTTGAAATGTGTGATGTTACTACCTATGTTACTCCCACTGTGACCAGCCTAAACATTATTTGAACTGTACAATTAATTGCAGATGTCAAGTTGGAAGGGAAAGGTAGTAATACAACTCCAAGAAAAAAGAGAACACACCAGTTCAATGCAGTACTACCTTCCCCAGTTGCCACTTGCAATAGATGTAAACTAGATTATCATGTGCTTCTACAGCTAAACAGGTAGAACAATACAAGAAAATAGAGAGATATTCATGTGTTTGAACGTTTCCCTCTCCTGATCGAGGAGGAGAGAATCTATGTGTGAGCTTAAATATGCTTTTGTCATAATTAAGAATTCGGTTACCAGGAACATTATTTCCGTGGAGGGGGCAGTGTTTGGTAACCGGAAATTACTAGTCAAATACCGGACGAGATTCTCAGACAAAATTAGATTTGAAACTCGGTAATGCTTAAACATTTCTAATATAGTTTTGGGAGGAGGAGGACTATAGGAGTTGGGACCTGGGGAAACACCGCGGTAATTTGCTCGGTATAACAGGCTCATACCGTGATGCATATGTGCATGGAGAACAGAAATGGGCTAGAGAGATGCAAGTATGCAACCACGCATAACATATAACAGTACCACATATGTAAGTGCAGAGAGAAGTTAATGTGATATACATGTCGTACCTTGGGTAGGGGGAGCCTTTGATAGGCTTCTGCCCATATTTCCTCCAAGCCCAGAGATCAGAAGGAACAACCTCCCCAGTGGTCTTCCCGGGTACTGCTGCTGCAGGTGCTGGGATGCACACCACCTTCCTTGCCTGGTTCTTCCTGCATCAATGACAAGATCACCACCATCATTTAGCAAAGCACACACAATTTGAGCAAGCAACCAGAAGTCTAGTGCATGTGTTTGATCATCTCAAAACAAAATTGAAAACTAGGGTTCGCTACTTTGGTGTAATAACTAGGAGATGAGAAATTTTGTTGTGATTCAGAAGGAATAGAAGCTAGAGTATTGCTGTTTTTTTGTCACAACCCAAAAAGAGCCATGCATTTAATTTCCATCTCGATCCTTGCATTCTCGGGAGTTGCAGAATGAGGAAAAACTAGCAGGAAACGGAGCTGCAAAATTTCACTAAATTACGAATCTTGAACAGTATCCTCCGCGACAAGGAACCTCCATCCTTAATTACACTTGTCGGGAGAAAGCAATGGAAATCAAGACATGCTTCGTGGAGCACTGATCAACTTTTTTTTTTGTAGATCTAACTTGACACAGCTAGCTAACGACGAACCTGCGCTTGATTCCGGTGGCACGCGGAGAAGACGACACCTGCAGCCCAGCGGCGGCGTCGAACCCGCACGGCGGCCCAGCCGCCTGCCCGTGTGCGGCCATCGGCACACCGAGCTTCGGCGGGCCACAGCCCATCGCCGCGTACGGCCCGATCGCCCGCGGCGACACACCCGGCATCGGCATCTCTCTAGGAAACATAGGGTGGTGATTCCTCATGTCCAACATCCTTCCACCAGCTGCACGAACAGTCCCGCCGCCGGCGCCGCAGCCAGCCGCGTCGAAGAAGCCGACCTGCTGCTTGGCCATACCCATGTCCATTGCGTCCTTGACGGCGTCGAAGAAGTCGGCGGCGGCGCTGCCGGAGGAGGAGGGGTGGTAATCGCTGCTGAAGGGGTCCAGAAGGCCGGAGAAAGGGTCCCCGAAGGCGTCTGCGCCGCTCGCCCTGGAGCCGTCCGAGGACGACTGGGGCGGGTGGGAGAGGATCGGGCCCGTCGGGTGCTGCGGCCACTCGGTGGCCGTCGATGGGAGGCCGGTGGTGCCGGCCGGCATGGCGCCGCCGCCTGCTCGGACGATGTCGGTGAGGTCTCCTCCGGCCTGCTGGTCGCCCTCCGCCCTCTGCAAGAAGTAGTCGCACATGACTACCTCTCTCTCCCTGTCCGTCGGTTGTGGACTTGTGGTACGTATGTATATATGCAGCATGTACTGTACCTACGAAGCAGCTAGCAGCTAGAAGACAGCTTAGAGCTAGCTCGTGCTTCCTCTTGGCAATTCACACGAACTCAAGAGCTAGCTAGCTTTGTTTTCGTGTGCGAGAGAAGGTGGAGGGAGGGAGAGAGAGGACGCAGATGATATGAGAGAGAAAGTGGCTTCTTCTGTTGAGGACAAAATTGTCTGTTCGAGAGCGAGAGACTGAGAGAGACGCGAGGAGAGAGGGAACTGGCAGTCAGTCACTGGGTGTTTCTGTATAGGAGTACTTGTTTTCCTCTCAAGATGATAACACGGTGATGGTGGTGGAGGTCGCTGACTTCTCCTTTCATCGCAGACGCAAAGTGTTCTCCACACGCAAAACAGCACGGGCCGGGGGCCCGTCGTGGTAATCAAGTACCAACGGGCCAGACAGTGCACGGTAAAAATCAGGTCAGGATTTCAGGACGCTTGCCGTACACCGACCTTGACACACTGCGAAAATGTAAGCTTCAATTCCAGCTTTAATTTCAGTTATTATTATCTCGCACACTGATCGGGTTGTGCCCAAAACGAAATCCGGAGGCCATGTTTGAAGGCGTCTTTAGCGCTACGTGTTTATAGCGGCAACAATAAACAAAGTTTGGATGACCGGCCGGCTAAGGAAAATAATTGTGATCGAGTTCGATCCGTCGATCAGCTCAGATGGCTAACGTGTGCGGTTTTGTCTGCCTCACGTCAGGCGTGCCCTCAGCTGGAATGGGAATGCAACGCCCACTGCAAGAAAGAGAATTTAAAACCATCGCAAGGACGCAACTTACAGATTTAAAACAAGGGAAACGATAGAGTAAGATGGAGATCTGTACTCACTGGGATCTTTCTTGAAACTCTGGCCTTTCTTGTCGATCATTATCGTTCCATGATCTCTAATGTACATGGTCCAGGTATGACTAGTAGTACTTGTCAAGCTTAGTATATACGTACCGTACTAGAGAGATAGTTGCTTGGAAATAAATGCCCAAGTGTCATGATATACGTAGTTTGGTATACTGTGTGCATATACACATGTACGGCGCCTGGCTATGTACGTTCCTACATCGAAGCATGATTGAAATTCAGTTAGGAGTAGTACTATGTCTTTTCTCTCGCTTCATTTCAGTCTTCTGGTAATAGATAGTACAAAAGTGTAGTCTTCATGCAGGAATTTACATATGGTTTTGAGCAGTTTGACTCTAGCGCAAACATGGTTCCATGGATCGAGACTTGGTCAAGGCCCAGAATATCGCCATTTAACCGTGCGCACATGCATGCAAGTGAGCTGAACGTATCTTTTGATGCCCGCGGCGATGTGTTTCTTCATATATATATCATTATTATTTGCACGCACTCTTTAAAAATGGGCGAATAGCTCAGGTGCGACGTTTTTCTGAAGAATTGGACAGTCAGCGACATAGTTGCTCATAATAGCTCACATGCGGCATCTTTTCGAGCAGTAATTGCTCTGCGGCGACATGCCCGTCAAGTCATATTCCCCACGCTGTAACCCAGGTTTGACCGGTACGTGGAGTAGTTTTTCTCGAGTGGGACCCATGCGTCAGCGAAACCGGCCTCTGTTCGTGGGGGGATCATCTCTGCCACGCGCCGGCGTCCCGCGGAGCTCACTCCTCTGTCCCGTCGTCTCGGTTTCTCCGGGCTGGGGGAAATTATCCTGGCGACGGCGAGTCGAGCGGCGGCAATGGTGCGGGCGACTCGAGCTGTGGCAAAGAAGCGGGCGATTCGAGCTGCGGCAATGGAGCGGGCGAGTCGAGCTGCGGCGAGGGGGCGGGCGACTGGAGCGCCGGCAATGGAGTCGAGCAAGCTGGCGGCGGAGGGAAGAGCGGCCGCGCGAGTCCAACGGCGGCACCCGGAGTCGAGCAAGCTAGCGGCAAGCTGGTGCGTGGAGGGAGCGGCCAGGAAGGATGGAGGATGGGGTGGTGCGGGTACACGGTCGCAGAGGCGACCGGCGGCCCGATTTGTGTCTCGTGCAGCGGCGAGGGATTCCAGCAAGCGACCCTACCGGATTTCAGTCCAGCAGGTACTGAAGCAGGCGTGGAAGCGTCACGGCTACTACGGCTGCAAGGGTTTTCCGCTCGGCGGTGATTCGCCGCCGATGACGAGGCAGAGGTTTGCGTCGATGTGCAAAATTGCTACGAGCGACGAGAGCAGCTCGGGCGGTGCTGCGGGCGACGAGAGCAGCTTCGATGTCGCGTTGAGCCTAGAGGCTTTCAGCCTAGTTGCCGGGATGGCGGCGGACAGATTGGTCTGCTCCGAAATCCTCTGCGAGATGAAATCGAGCTAGAAGATTGTGCTGCAGAGCCATGGCGGAGGGAAGATCGTGCTGCATTCTGTAAAACTAGTCTACTGAATTTTGTTAGGTGCCTGAAATCATTTCAGGCAGTGTTTGCCCAGCGCTGGGAGCGTGTGGTGGTAGTTCTTTTGCGAAATGGCAATGTAAGCAGTACACCGAACACCTTGGAGGCGTGCTGTGGACGTGCCCTGGACGTTCCGTGGC
>QRDG01000194.1:145274-213393 GCA_012064385.1 Puccinellia tenuiflora
CAAATCCAAAACCACCTCTCTTCACACATGAGAGTTCATAGTTTGAGATGTGGTGATTTCACACCATATTGAAGCATTTCCTGTTTAATATGTGTCTAGACCTTGTTTATCAGTTGGAGGTGTTAGTACATGACAAAATAAGACCATGTGCACTGGATTTGCATTTTTTTGATGTTTTTGAATACTTTATGAATATTTCAAATTCGGTCAAACCTAAATTTGACCAACATTTAAACAAGTTTGAAACATGAAAAATGAAAAAGTAACCCTGGATCCTTCTTAGTCACTCCAAAATGAAGCTTTGGTGAGGTTTTGGACAATTTCATGTTGCAAATCCAAAACCACCTCTCTTCACACATGAGAGTTCATAGTTTGAGATGTGGTGATTTCACACCATATTGAAGCATTTTCTGTTTAATATGTGTCTAGACCTTGTTTATCAGTTGGAGGTGTTAGTACATGACAAATAAGACCATGTGCACTGGATTGTCATTTTTTTGATGTTTTTTGAATACTTTATGAATATTTCAAATTCGGTCAAACCTAAATTTGACCAACAATTAAACACGTTTGAAACATGAAAATGAAAAAGTAAGCCTGAATCCGTCTTAGTCACTCCAAAATGAAGGCTTTGGTGAGGTTTTGGACAATTTCATGTTTCCAAATCCAAAACCACCTCTCTTCACACATGAGAGTTCATAGTTTGAGATGTGGTGATTTCACACCATATTGAAAGCATTTCCTGTTTAATATGTGTCTAGACCTTGTTTATCAGTTGGAGGTGTTAGTACATGACAAAATAAGACCATGTGCACTGGATTTGCATTTTTTTTGATGTTTTTGAATACTTATGAATATTTCAATTCGGTCAAACCTAAATTTGACCAACATTTAAACAAGTTTGAAACATGAAAATGAAAAAGTAAGCCTGGATCCTTCTTAGTCACTCCAAAATGAAGCTTTGGTGAGGTTTTGGACAATTTCATGTTGCAAATCCAGAACCACCTATCTTCACACATGAGAGTTCATAGTTTGAGATGTGGTGATTTCACACCATATATGAAGCATTTCCTGTTTTAATATGTGTCTAGACTTTGTTTATCAGTTGGAGGTGTTAGTACATGACAAAATAAGACCATGTGCACTGGATTTGCATTTTTTTATGTTTTGTTGAATACTTTATAAATATTTCAAATTCGGTCAAACCTAAATTTGACCAACATTTAAACATGTTTGAAACCATGTGCACCGGGTTTACCCGGTAGCCTTTTTTTAGATTCTCAAATTCCAAACGAAAAAAAGTTATGGCCAAAAGAAGAATTTTTCCAGCAAAATCAAAAAAATAAATAAAAAAAATAAAAAAGACAATTCTGTGGCACATATGTAGCCCATGCGTCACAGAATTGTCTGGCGGGATTCCAAATTTTGAATCCCGCCGGCACCCCTTCTCTCCTCCACTTCTCCCTCCACTTCTCCTCTCCCCTTCTCCTCCACTTCTCCTCTCCCCTTCTCCTTCCTCCTCCTTCTCCTCTCCTCTCCTCCACATCTTCTATCCTCCTCTTCCTCCACCTCCACCTCCGGCGACCTCCTCCACCACCCCGGCGACCTCCTCCACCACCACGGCGACCTCCTCCTCTCCACCTCCACCTCCACCTCTACCTCCGGCGATCTCCTCCACCACCCCGGCGACCTCCACCTCCGGCGACCTCCTCCACCACCCCGGCGACCTCCTCCTCCACCTCCGGCTACCTCCACCTCCGGTGACCTCCGACGACCTCATCCACCCTGGCGACCTTCGGCGACCTACTCCACCATCTCCGACGACTCCCATCCTCCACCCACCTCCGGCTACCCCCTCCTCCTCCACCCACGGCAACACGGCCTCCGACGAGCACCGAAAAAATTCCGGCGAAATTCCGGCGGCTAGATCTATATCTAGATCTGGCCGCCTTTTTTTTTTGAAATTCAAAAAAAAATTCTGTGGAGCATGGTGGTGGGTGCGGCACTAAAATATTTCTGTGGCGCACGGTTCTGGGTGCGCCACAGAATCTTAGCATTTCTGTGGCGCACCGCCAGCATGCGCCACAGAAATATATTTTAGTGGCGAGGATTCTGTGGCGCATAGGCATTTCTTGTGGGTGCGCCACAGAATTTTTTTTTGGTGCGCCACTAATAGCCCTTTTTCTGTTAGTGCTACAGTCTACACGTACTCCTGGACGAATCCTCTCTGCTCCACCATGGCGCCGGAGACAACGCCGCAAGTAACGGGGACAGAGCAGGAGGAAAAACTCATCTGATGGAGTCGCCGCCGCCGCCTCGCCGACACCATCCATGAATCCAACAGCCACCGATCTAAAAGATTGGCAAGCACACTGTGCCACCAACTCCGAGACGCCACCATGAAGGACATCGCCGGTGTGGAAATAGAGTTGAGGCAGATTTATTTGCCCGGGCGCCACTCCCACCACCCCAACGACGCACCATGCCAAAGCTTCCTAACCCTAATTACCATGCAAAAACCGGGGTCCCCCTCCCTCCTGCCGCCGGAGCGGCAAGCGGAAGGAGAGGGGCCCAGCTCTTCCGCCGGTTGGCCTCCGGCGGTGGCGGCGGCGGCGCTAGGGCAGGAAAAGCACGTCGCCTCGTGAGTCGCCTGGAAGCGCTCACGAGCGAAACGATTCGCCGCCGTTGCCTCTCGTTGGACACTGTTGTGATCTGCAGGATATTCGGAAAGCGCTGCATGTATTATTTTTCGACCTTAGCCAAGAAAGGGCTAGGTCGTCGTTGATTTTGGTATGAGAGTGTTTTTGCAAAACAAAAAATTGAGAACCGTCGTCATACGCAATTATGGACGGGTCGTGGAAGTCCAGCTCGCCGTGGAGACAAGCAACAGATGGTTAAGCCTGCTCCTAGGCTGAGGTGTAGAATCTAGAATGTCACGGTGCCCGCATCATGGGTGTTGATGGAGGTGTGAAGGCCTGTACCACAATATCTCTCCTGCAACTGCTATGTGTAGTTTGTGGTTCGTAACACCCTTGGATCGATGAAGCGGTACTATATTGTGCATGTATCCAGTTGAAGTGCTATTACGTGTGTGTGTGTGTCGTCCTGTCAAATGTGATGAGTCAATGTCATTGTGAATGCTTACCGTACATTGGCTGGCCTATAAGAAAACATTGGTGATGTCCACGTGTTCAAGAAAATACTCTATACTTTCCTCATGAGTTTAATATGAAACCCTATAATATTAACACAACTCTATGCATGCTAGTAATTTCGTTCGAGCAAACCTACCACTACAGGAATGAGGCCATGTGCCGATGGCCGCCTGCTACGCCGACGGCAATTTGTCGGGGCCGTTGGCGTAGCTTCCTGGCGGGCCAGCCGGTCGAGGTGGCCGTCGGCACATCTTTGCCGTTGGCGTAGCATGGTTGTGCCGACGGCAAAGCCGTCGGCATAGGTTCACAGGGCTTTGCCGTCGGTATAGATATGATTTTTTTTTCTATTTTTCATTTAATATGAAATAATTCATATCTTTCAATCTGTAAATCGAAATTTAACAAATAAAATGTCTAAATCGATTAGAAAAATAAGAGGATTCCAAATATGACATCCATATAATATTTTCACCATGCATATGACTTTTTGTAACATATTTTTGGTACTCGCTTACTTAAAAAGTCATATTTGGCACTTAAAAAATGAAAAATCATATTCATGAAAATATTTTGCAAAATTATTTTTGGCACTTAAACAATGCAATTATAAGGTGATCTACTAGTTTCTATCTATTTGGATATTGCTCTTTCGGTGAGCCGTTTTGGTAGCTGCTTCACAAAAAAGCCTGTTTTGGAAATAAAAATGAAAAATGTGTTTTTTATTCAATGAAAACCCTAAACCCCTTAGTCAATACTATTCTACAACCAAGATACACCAGTGTGTCAAATATTGCCTCATTCCGACATTATTTGCTATGTTAAATGTCATACCCTAGATTATTTCGGTCGAAAACCATACATCTTTATACCTCGTAGCTCATTTCTGTGAAGGTTTTTTATAAAAACCTCCATAACTCATGTTTATAATTTTTTCCAGGTGGGTAGGTCAAATAAAAGGATGCCATGTGAAGGTTTTACATTTTTTTTTATTTTTTTGAATTAGTTATGTCTAACCCTAGCTCGAACCGAGACCGTAAACCCTAATGATAAACCTAATCCTAACCGTATCTTCGATCCGGCAAAAACCGTCAAAGATCTCTAAAGAAAATATATATTGTGGATCTAAAGTAATTTTATCAAAAAATCATGACCAAACTATGCGGCACTCGTAGTTTAAATCAGACCCACTTCCAGCGAAATCGGCAGAAACTTATCTGAAATGTTTGAAACACCTAAGTATGTTTTTATATCGAAACCCAGTGTTAAATGCACTTATAAGGTGGTCTACTAGTTTCTATCTATTTGGATGTTCCTCTTTCGGTGAGCCGTTTTGGTAGCTGCTTCACAAAAAAGCCTGTTTTGACACTAAAAAATAAAATAAAAAATGGGGTTTTTATTCTACGAAAACCCTAAACCCCTTAGTCAATACTATTCTACAACCAAGATACACCAGTGTGTCAAATATTGCCTCATTCCGACGTATTTTGATATGTTAAATGTCATACCCTAGCTTATTTCAGTCGAAAACCATACATCTTTATAACTCGTAACTCATTTCTGTAAAGTTTTTTTTTATAAAAACCTCCATAACTCATGTTTATAATTTTTTTCCAGGTGGTAGGTCAAATAAAAGGATGCCATGTGAAGGTTTTCTATTTTTTTGATTTTTATAATTAATTATGTCTAACCCTAGACCGAAACCGAGATCCACTTACAGCGAAATCGGCAGGAACTTATTTGAAATGTTTGAAATACCTAAATATGTTTTTATATCCAAAGGTTTTTGTGATTCAAAAGATGATATGGATGAAATATTTGAATTCCTCTCATTTTTCTAATCAATTTAGGTATTTTATTTGTCAAATTTCGATTTACGGATTTAAAGATATGAATTATTCCATATTAAATGTAAAAGGAAAAAAATAAAGTAAAAATTATTTTATTATTATTTATTCAATATATAATATTACATAATCATTGTTATTTTACTCAAACAAATTTTTAAAAGTTAAACAATGAAAAGTGTAACATCATAACCGAGGGGTTAATATGATTGATAGGGTACTAATATCAGTAAGTTCTAATTTCTTATTTGGAAGCTAGGTTGGAAGGAACTCAAATGTTAAGCGCGCTCGGGTTGGAGGATGGGTGACCGACTGGGAAGTTTGACTAGAGTAAGTACTTTGACCTATAATAATTAAGTGTGCAATTAAGGATTAAGTATGTGACTAAGTCGAAAATTTCGAAATATAAATAAAAATAATTAAAAAAAGATAAAAAAATCAAATTTTTTTCGAAAATTAAAAATAATTGGAAACCTAAGCCGACGGCTTTGCCGTCGGCGTATGGGGAGCTATGCCGACGGCAAAACCGTCGGCGTAGCCTACGCCGACGGCATGTGATAAGCCGACGGCATCTGCTACGCCGACGGTATATTTACCTATGCCTACGGGGTACTACGCCGACGGCAAAAGGTGCTAGGCCGACGGCAAGAGGCCGTCGGCACCTGGGTTCATTCCTGTAGTGTACCGGAGGGGTTAAAAACGTCGCGGGGCCGGTCAATCTCAATTGTCACGTGGTGTGCAGGTTTGATTGATGAGTTCAAATCTGATTTCACCTACCAAATTTTATTTTTCATAGCCTATATATATCACGAAAACATCCCATGTTGGAGGTCATTGAGTCAAGCTCCCTTGTGTATCTCCACCTCTACCACTCTCTAGGATACTAAACTACAATCCTTGTTAGGAGTAAAAGGATCCTATTGTTCCACGGCTTGTCAGACCAATGCTTGCCTAGGGATGAGAGGGGTCAGGAGTACATGTGTGTACATGGACAAGTGATGGCACAATTTATCCTAGTGCACCTGTTAGACACATCAATCATGCCACCCTACTACCCGTTTCTGCTGGGGGTGCAACCCGATGTAGTTCGAAACCCGAGTCCCGTCGCAAGCGCAAGGATGAACCGTCTCTCATCGTAAACCAGGTTCAGTAAGAGCCAAATAGGTTATGCGGTGTAAAATACTTGGAGTAGACGAAAAGTAGATGTTTGTCAACTCCTACTACCTAGGACTCTAGTGTCGAACCAACTCGGAACACTTGTAACTCTGGCCTGGCTCTGCATATATAAAGTCAGCAGGGGCAGCCCACGAGGCTCAAACTTCGAACACAAGCAATCTCATACGAGAGAAATTCATTGTATCCAATCTATACATAAATCCGTATACCATACAAGCAGGAGCAGATCTTTACCTCCATCGTGAGGGCCCGAATGTGGTTACATTATGTGTCAATCACGCTCCAGGAATTCATACGCTCGCCTAGCTCAACGTTGTTCCTTAAACCACACCCCAATGGCTATTGCCGTTACTTTCGCATGATATTGTCCCCTTGAGCTTGTTGTAGCTGTTCGCGCTCAAGGTGGCTCCATCAGTGGAGGGGTGGCTCATCCTATAAAAGAATTGGCACCGGCCAGCTTGGTCCATTTGACTTTGATGTGGCGTTTCTACTATGCCCTTCCTCTATGATCAGGGAGACGACCACACACTGTATGTTTAAGACAACATATATCTAGCGTGTTCTTATTGAGCTAAAATTATAAGATAAATATATTTATTTTCTGAAAACCCATCCACATACGCTAAGTGTTCCTATTGAGGTAAACTTAAACGTGAAAACAAATGTTACTATTAAAAAGAAAAGAACAGATAAGTAAAAAAGTAAAACAATAATACTCCGTATCCGGGCACTGCTTCGAAACGGATATCCTCATATGTCCGAATTTTTAAAATCGAATATGGATTCTTTAAGAGCACATTCAGAGAGGGATTTGATGTAGAGATTATCCTATCAATTTACACCCCTAACTCCAAATCATAGAACTCACGACACTCGACACATAAGAAGCAATGACTTAGCGTTTTTAATAGCCACACGGTTACAGAAAAAAGTTCAGTTAGAAACAAAGGTAGACTATACAAAATTTATAAAACTGTATGACTTGTCTCCGGACCGCAACTTCGATGGATTTTTTTACATTAAAAATTATAATATAATGGTAAATTTTCTAGAAATACAAAATAAATTTTGCATATTAGGGGTCAAAAGAATGATAAAATTGACTGACGCTTTCTAAACGGGAGATAGCACTTACGTGATCTATTTATTTTGGAGTTATAGTACTACTTCTTAACATGATAGGCTTGTACACAGATTCTTAATTCCAAGTTTGAACTATGGATGTGTGCACGCGCGCGCGTATGAAATGGGAAAACATTCTCGCGCAGGCTCGGCACCAGCAATCTTGTGCCGTTCGGCTTTTGGTGGACCTCTATCGAGACTTTCCTAAGTGATGCTGAAGGATGACCCAACTGACTATGGAAGGCAGAAGTGGCGCGTGGCTGCCATGCAGATCGCCATGCGGGAGTCAAAGGAGGCAAACAGGCTGCACCAGGACACTGCAGCTGCGAGGAGGCGTTTGTGCTTTGTAACAGCATCTCTAGCAGAATCCTTAAAATGAGACCTGTAACGGACACAACCCACGAAAAACGTGTTTTAGGGGTTGATTTGAGCTGCGGCCGAACAGATGCGGTAAAAACGAACGTTAAAATCGAATATTCTTTTTTATATTCTCATATTCTTTCTTCCCCATGTCCGGCCGCCGTCTGCTGCCGCGTAACTCTGGCCTGGCCACCGCATGCCGGCCGCCGTCTGCTGCCGCCTAACTCTGGCCTGGCCACCGCATGCCGGCCGCGCCGCCGCCAACTAGCAACACCGTCGCGCCTCCCGCAGGAGCAAGCAGCTAGCAGCCCAACGGACATGGGCGGAGCTAGAGGGTAGCCAAGGTGGTCCGTGGCCCACCCTGTATCCTGGAGAATTACTAGAGACCATATCATATTCAGCTGAAAATACACACATCCTATAAAGAAGCTTTTTTAGACTAAAGTTTCATTTGCTGTCAAATTTTTTTGAGCATGGCACACCCTCCGAAAAATTTCTGGCTCCGCCACTGCCAACGGATAGCATGAATCGATGCCATGCCGCTCACGGCCACGTCTCGAGCATGGTGACGACTGCGAATCTTCGAACGGCAGGGTCTGATTTTGTCGGAGACGCGAGCAATTGATGGCTGGAGCCTCTGGTATGGATGTCGGCGCGGGGAGAGGACGGAGAATTCCGGCCAGTTTGTGGCATGTATACTTCCCTCCAAATGATAGATATAAAAGTCCGATGCTCACGTTTTCGGTGACCTGTAAGATATTTACAGATCCGCAAACTTTTATAAAGGTGTGTTCTAGACAAAAAGTTGATCCGAAACCATAAACCCGTCCAAAAATTACAGGTTTAGCGTTTTTAAGGGTTCTGCAAGACATGCTCTAGCAACCTTGCGTTGATCGATCGATCGATACTGCTTGTGCATTTATCCACGGTCTCTGTGTGTGCGTCTCACGCTGTCAACTATGGTCAGTCGATGTCATTGTGCGTCTGTAGCATACCTATTGGCTCACCTCTAAAGAAACGCTAGACCGGTGACACGTCTTATACAAAAATATAGTATGCTTCCTCCACCCAGCTAATTGAGAATCAAATGGTTTGGATGCAATGCTGGGTGTCAAAACATTTTTTCAGCGAGTACGAAGCCGACTAGGACCTCTGTTTATAGCAGCGGAAGCATACGTGTATGTTTTACTAGTTGAATGCCCGTGCGTTGCTACGGAAGTACAATACAATATAAATTGATCAATCGAAAATTTCTTTTTTCGTTTCGCCCATCTTCACTAGTAGAAAACAGGCCTTTCGCCCTGGGCTTTAGTCGCGGCCGTGTCTCAACCCGCGACTAATGTTCAGGCCACGTCGCCCCGAAATCGGCGGAACAATTGTCGCGGTTCGTTAGGACCCTTTTGTCCCGGCTTGAGATACAAACCGGGACAAAAAAGGTCTGCGGCCCTGCTGCGGTAGGTGCCCCCCTTTTGTCGCGGGTCATGTCTCTAACCGGGACTAGAATTCGGCACAATAGTCGCGGCCTGGTATACGAGCCGCGACAAAAGCTACTGACCCAGCGCCAGGCCATGTTTGGTGGCCTTTGGTGCCGGTTTGTATCTCAAACCGGGACAAAAAGTCTGGCCCTATATATATGCAGCCCCTCTTCCCCCTCTCTTGTTTTTTTCCTGGTGGGAAGTGGTGTAGGTTTGTGCTAGTTTTTTTTTTCTACATATGCACTAGAGGTGTTCGGTGAAATGCCTGTTAGAGCGATGCCACTTGAGTTCACACAAAACAAACATGATATGAGGTGCCCGAGCCACACTTAAGCTTCCTCCTCTTTGTTTCCAAGTTTCCTAAAAGGTTAGCAACTACTTTCTTGTTTAGACCACGCGGTACTAATTTTAGCATCGTGATTGCGTTTGATATATAGTTGCATGATGCAGATGGGCCACCCATGGATGTCCGGTAACCGACGCTCTGGCGCTTATAGAGAAGGCGTGCGTTCTTTTATCGTTGTGGCCGAGGCGAACAAACGGCGGGATGGTTTTATGTGTTGTCCGTGTGTCGAATGTCGGAATGAGAAAGATTACACTTCCTCAAGAGTCATTCAGAGCCACCTGCTTCGGTCCGGTTTCATGTCCGGCTGTAATGTTTGGACCTATCACGGAGAAAGAGGGGTTATGATGGAAGACGGCGATGAAGAAGAGAACGATGATGACAACTACCGATCTATGTTCCCTGAATACGCTGATACCGCAATGGAAGACAATGAAGAAGAAGGAGGTGAAGAACGGGCAGCATATGAGCCCGCTGATGATCTTGGTCGGATCATTTCTGATGCAAAGCGAGACTGCGATACAGAAAAGGAGAGGTTGCAGTTCGAGCAGATGTTACAGGACCACAACAAATTGTTGTACACAACTTGTGAAGATGGCCAGAAGAAGCTGGGTAGCACACTAGAATTGCTGAAGTGGAAGGCAGAGACCGGTGTGACTGACTCGGGATTTGAAAAGTTGCTGGTACTAATGAAGAAGATGCTTCCAAGAAATAACGAATTGCCCGCCAGTACGTACGAAACAAAGAAGCTTGTCTGCCCTCTAGGATTAGACGTGCAGAAGATACATGCATGCCCTAATGACTGCATCCTCTACCGTGGTGAGAATTACGAGAATATGGATAAATGTCCGGTAT
The DNA here is from genome assembly GCA_012064385.1 of Puccinellia tenuiflora. NCBI lineage: Eukaryota > Viridiplantae > Streptophyta > Magnoliopsida > Poales > Poaceae > Puccinellia > Puccinellia tenuiflora. The sequence continues at coordinate 155,605 of QRDG01000194.1, forward strand.
GCACTGCATTGCGGTATAAGATAAAAAAAGATGACCCTGGTGATGTTGAGGGAGAGCCACCCAGGAAGAGGGTTCCTGCCAAGGTGATGTGGTATGCTCCTATAATACCACGGTTGAAACGTTTGTTCAGAAACAAAGAGCATGCCAAGTTGTTGCGATGGCACATGGAAGACCGTAAGAAAGATGGGATGTTGAGGCACGCGGCTGATGGTCGGCAGTGGAGAAAAATCGAGAGAGAGTTCCCGGACTTTACAGGTGACGCAAGGAACTTATGGTTTGGTCTAAGTACAGATGGCATGAATCCTTTTGGGGAGCAGAGCTGCAGTCACAGCACCTGGCCCGTGACTCTGTGTATTTACAACCTTCCTCCTTGGTTGTGCATGAAGCGGAAGTTAATTATGATGCCAGTGCTGATCCAAGGCCCGAAGCAACCCGGCAACGATATTGATGTGTATCTAAGGCCATTAGTTGATGAACTTTTACAGTTGTGGGCCGAACCAGGTGTACGTGTGTGGGATGAGCACAAACAGGAGGAATTTGACCTATGAGCGTTGCTGTTCGTAACCATCAATGATTGGCCTGTACTTAGTAATATTTCAGGACAGACGAACAAAGGATACAGTGCATGCACGCACTGTTTAGATGAGACTGAAAGTATATATCTGGATAAATGTAGGAAGAATGTGTACCCGTACAATTGTCGTTTTCTTCCGCTCAGGCATCACTTAAGGAAAAAAGGAAAGCATTTCAATGGCAAGGAAGAAACCCGGACGAAGCCTGTCCCCCGTAGTGGTGCTGATGTATTTGGTATGGTCAAGGATTTAAATGTAATCTTTGGAAAGGGTCATGGCAGAGAACCTGTTCCGAATGACGCTGACGGACACGCACCCATGTGAAAGAAGAAATCTATATTTTGGGAGCTAGAATATTGGAAAGTCCATGAGGTCCGCTCTGCAATCGACGTGATGCACCTAACGAAGAATCTTTGCGTGAATATTCTAGACTTCCTGGGCTTGTATGGGAAGTCAAAAGATACACCGGAAGCACGGGAGGACCAGCAACGTCATAAAGGACGAGACGGCATGCATGCAGGGCAGTTTCAAGGGCCTGCCAGCTACGCTCTTACCAAAGAAGAGAAGGAAATCTTTTTTGAAGTCCTTTTCAGTATCAAGGTCCCGTCTGGCTTCTCGTCGAATATAAAGGGAATAGTAAATATGAAAGAGAAAAAATTCCAAAACCTAAAGTCTCATGACTACCACGTGCTTATGACGCAATTGCTTCCGGTTGCATTGAGGGGAATTCTACCAGAAAATGTTCGACTAGCCATTGTGAAGGTATGCGCATTCCTCAATGCAATTTCTCAGAAGGTAATCGATCCAGAAAGTCTAACAGGGTTACAGATTGATGTGGTCCAATGTCTGGTCAGCTTCGAGTTGTTCTTCCCGCCATCCTTCTTCAATATTATGACGCACCTCCTAGTTCACCTAGTCGAAGAGATTAGAATTCTCGGTCCTGTGTTTCTACACAATATGTTCCCCTTCGAGAGGTTCATGGGAGTCTTAAAGAAATATGTTCATAACCGTGCTAGGCCAGAAGGAAGCATCTCCAAGGGCTATGGAACAGAGGAGGTCATTGAGTTTTGTGTTGACTTTCTTCCTGACCTGAAGCCGATTGGTGTTCCTGAATCTCGGTATGAAGGAAGGCTGACTGGAAAAGGCACACTAGGAAGGAAAACAACGGTATGTAGGGACGCGCTTTCTTTCACTCAAGCACACTACACAGTTCTACACACGAGGCGACTTTCGGCAGTTGGTTGCAGACACATATCATGAATAATAACACTGTTGTAGATCAGCTGTACTTGTTGGCCAGGTTACCATCGTTGACTATATGTACTTTCCAAGGGTACGAGATAAATGGGAATACATTTTACACGATCTCCCAAGATAAAAAGAGCACCAACCAAAACAGTGGTGTCCGCTTTGATGCAACAGACGACAATGGACAGAAGGACACATATTATGGATACATAGAGGAGATATGGGAACTTGACTATGGACCTACTTTTAAGGTCACTTTGTTTCGGTGCAAATGGGTCAAGCTGACAGGAGGCGGGGTACATGTAGACCAAAAGTACGGCATGACAACAGTGGATCTCAAAAAGCTTGCATACATGGACGAACCATTCGTCCTAGCGAACGATGTGGCTCAGGTTTTCTATGTGAATGACATGTCTACCAAATCGAGAAAAAAAAATCAGCAAAAGAATACATCGTCCGATGAGCCAAAGCGCCACATAGTTCTTTCAGGGAAAAGAAACATTGTGGGAGTAGATGACAAGACAGACATGTCAGAAGATTATAATAAGTTTCATGAAATTACGCCCTTCACAGTAAAAACTGACACATGCATCCTGTTAAATGATGAAGATGCTCCATGGCTACGGCGCAGAAGAAAACCACAACACTATATAGGGATGTTGGTGATTTGTAATAATGGCTATATGCGAATACAAACAGTATGTTTTGACTATATGCACCGTCGGGATGTATGCATGGAATCTGAATGATTTGTATTCGGTCGATGAACTGAAGGATTTGTAGATAGAACAAAACACACGGTATCACCTGCATACAACCCTACTGTGGCTAGAGAGTGCCCGCAAATCAAATGCACCGTAGGGCGTATGCAGGCACTACAAGAAATATGCTCGTTAACGACCCTCCATTTTGGTCACTAGATGGTCATTATTTCTCATTTATGACCTTTTTATGACCAAAAATCGATGGTCACATACCGAGCGTCTTAAACGAACCATAATGACCTTTTTAGTGGATTGGTCATAACCGTTTATGACCAAATCAGAGGGTCATAATTTTATGACCAATCATTTTGGTCATAGGCTCTTTGACCAGGCCACGTCAGGTCCTACGTGGCCAATCCTACGTGGCAAATTTATGACCAAATTAGAAAGTCATACATCTGAATCAGCCCAATCCGTTGTGGTCATCCAAATGGGTCAGGCCCAACAAATTAGCCCATTTTGATTTTATTTCTCTAACTTCTGATAGAATTAACAGGCCAAAATGAACATTATAGCAGTTTTAATTCATGGGCCTTGGCCTTTTAGCATTTACGAAATTTGGCCTTTTAATTTTTTTAGCGAATTTTGCATTTGGCCTTTTAGGTCCATTTTCGTTTTTATTTCTGAAATTCTTTATACTGATTTTAAATAGATGGTACAAATCTTGTTGGGCTGAGGCCTTCTTACGGCCCAATTATCTCATGACAGTGTTTCTTTTTAATTCTTTTGTTCAGTCAAAAGTTATTGGGCTGAGTTGCAAAAACTAGTCCCAATTTCAATATAATCCAGAAATCAAAATTCAGTATATTAGAATTACAGCAAATAATCCAGAAATTTAAATCCTCATCAGCACATATTCCAGGTTCACATTACATTCATCACATACACAGATTCATCACAGCAAAACAACCAACATACTCCAGGTCCATCACACCAAAATAACAATATACTCCAGGTTTATCACACACACCATCATCCACAAATAACTTATCAGGTTCATCACACACACCATCATCCACAAATAACTTAGTTCATCGCACACACCATCATGCACAAATAACTTATCAGGTTCAACATGTTTTTATCCATGGAACTATGTCAACCACTTACCATCAGAGAGGCTTGGCTGCAAATAATGCCAGGAACTGATTCAATCTTTCACTCGTTTCTTCAGTCCTCTTGACGAGCATCTCATGTTCCTTATCGCGTGCAGCTTGTGCGGCTTTAGCTTCTTCCGCCGCCTTCTTCATTTCTGCCAGTTCTGCGCGCATTGCTTCATTTTGTTGTTGCTCCCTCTCCAGCTTCTCCTCGAGGTCATTGACATGAGCATCCACAGCGGCATTTGACTTTCTGGAGTTCTTCAATGAGGTTGAGTCCAGACCAACATTCCTGAGGAACGTGCTTGACGGGCATTTCTTGGTAAGAACTTGAGAAACAATGGCGATATCAGATGGTGCTTGCTGGCCATCTGGTACTGGGTTTACCATTTCCTTTTCCATTTCATTCTGCATTTGGAAAATACAAATTAGCATGCAAAAAATCATGGTCAGCTGAGGGAACAATGTAAGTGAATCTTGTTCAGTTTAAGCTACTGCTACTCAAGGATAGAATATTGTTCAGTTGCCAAAAAATCACATTATGTTGCTTGCTAGCAGTACTCATTTTATGTGCTACTCTAAGCAGCAGGAGTATTAGACTATATAATTTAGCAAAAAATACTCCCATATGGATGGACGGCCTTGAACACTATAAGCCAACAGATAAGAGACTGTGTTTACCACCACATGATTGCACACACAAATGTGACGAACAACAGGAAAAACTTGCCGGCTGCAGACAATCTACAAGCTATAAAAAAGGCAGCTTTATACTGGAAGGCTACATCCAGGTGGATACAGCTAGGTTTATCCTATTAGACGATTTTTACCACCTTAAGAGTATATGTGATGGAAAGTTTTCACCGACTTTGAAACAAGTTGAATTTGGAGGAAAGGAACTCAACATTCTACCATCATGCATCAACTCTACTTACAAAGAAATAAAACTTGAAGATAAAAAAGACACTACCGTGGTTCTGGGCTGCTGGCCAAAAGAATTACAGATTCAGCAGTTACATACACACGGTCCCACATAGTTACAAATCCAAGTAGCCATAATATACAGCAATCAAGGATAACTGAGGATAAGGACATACTTGCAATGCATTCTTGTCTATAACAAGATGAACTAAACAGAAGCATAATTGACCAGATTTGACAACACTACCAAGAAAAGCCCAAGAAGTAAATGGTCCACATATGGCAACACACTTTGCTCTCTAGCCCTTTGATGCCACAAAACACCCAAGCAGAGAAGTATTTATGTGCACTGTAATGGACATAGGGCGGTGCGCAAGGAAAGCCTCCATGGCAGTCAACACTCAACACTAATCTAGGCATTGCTCAGCTAAAGAAGGATAATGATGCTGTTGTTATATATATGCTGCAGATTAGTTTATTTGTTAGTAGTCGTCCCATCTCTGGACTGCCATGTTTCATTGGGAGTTAAGAAGAATTAATCAAAAAAATATCAATATCATATCCGTCCAGCCATCTTCTGGTGATATTTACCCACAATGAAAATATGATATAAGGATCATTACGTAGTCCATGCCAAGTGGTGCAAGAAGGAGATGTTATGGAAAGATTTGGTCATGTTCTTTAAGATAGCACAAAGAAGGTATCTACTAGTAGTTTTCATATTGGTGTGGTAGCAACTTCCCTCACATCACTGACTATACGCAAACAAATCTAGCTACTCTGCTAATCAAGTCTAAGTAAATCTGCCATTATCTTTGATACCATATTTTACTGGAAACATATCACGTATTTATATATACATAAATAGTCGGCTTCAGGTATTCAGTCATTGACAGAAAATTGTTTTAACAGGAAAACATGCATAAAACATATGTATTTTGGCTAGTACCAACATATACCAGGTTAGGTTTGTCACATACACGTCATCAAGACTACAACACATCAGGAAACTTACTATAGCCAGCAGCACCTCCTGCGAGAAACCTTTTGTCTTGCTATTATGAGTTGCCTTGAACATGTCGACGGCAGACAGTTCTTCATCTTTATGCTCCTCCTTCTGAAACAATTACACGAGACGAGAATCAGACTTAACTTTATGTGGCAAAGGTAACTTGGGCCAATTGAAATATACGAGTGTTCTTACTGTTGCATATATGTGTGCTCCGTAACATCGAGAACCGATTCTCTGCTGAAACTTGACTTTCTTCCGATTATCTTTGGGCAAAATCAACTAAAGTCAGAAGCATAGAAGCACCGTATCAACAGATCCACGCTAGACAGACGAAATAACGTGTGTCCACCACCCTGTAAACCAAGCATCATAGGTGGTCACTCCAGCCCGAAGATAAAGATGCCAAGCACACGCCGTACATGCGTGCCTGCGTACTGTTACATCGCTACGTGTAACGCCAAAGCGGCACCCAAAAACACACAGGCCCAAAGTTAAAACAAAGCTCCAAAGCAGAGATGCGCAAAGCTGGCTGGTGGCGAGACGTCAAGGGATGCACGGGTTCTGTCGAGAGAGCGGCCGTCGCCAAATCTGGCGAGACGCCCCGGCCACATGGTAACCGATCGGCTAAAACAGCGATCGGCTAAATCTCCTCGCCAAATCGTCGTTTATGAAACAAGAGCGCATCGAGCGAGACTAAAACAGCGAAATCGATCGGCTAGGTAGCAGCTAGTACGGCCGGACGTAACGACGGAGCAACCGGAGAAGCTAGTAGGAGGGAACGTGGAACCGGAGAGGCGAGACGAGGAAGCGCCGGCGGCGGGTTTAGGGGACTGGGGGAGGAAGGAACGGGTTAGATCGACCGAGACAAGTACCTGCAGATCAACCGTCGTCGCCTGTGGCAGTCCTCCCTCGCCGCTCCCCCGCTCGTCGTCGTCCTCGCGAGCGCCTCCGCTTGTCGTCGTCCTCGCGAGCGCCTCCGCTCGTCGTCGTCCTCGAGAGCGCCTCCGCTCGTCACCGCTCCCTCGGTCGTCGCCGTCCTCGCGTGCGGCCGTCGTCGCTTGCCGGTCACCGCGTGTGGCCGTCGGCGGGATGGTCGGGATCTTAGGAGTGGAGAGCACCAGGAAAGGGATCTGAGGAGAGGGGTGGAGACTGGAGAGGAGAGGGATCGCAGGATTGGGGATCTGTTTTTTTTCTGATGGGCGTTTCGGTCATTGCACGTAACCAGCGGGAGAAGTGGAATTTGGATAACCAGGCGGGAGAAATTGGCGGGGGGAATTTTCGGACACCACAAATTTCAGGATTGGCGGGTAGGGAGGGAATTTTGGACATAAATTTTTAAAATTAAATGTGTCTATTGTTGTTCATACTAAATATAAATAAAAGTGATATATTTTGAGGTTTTGATGTTCGAACTAAATAAAATTAAATGTGTATTGATTGAGAATAGTTAAAATACATACCCGTTCGTTGCTAGGTCAATTTTTTTGGTTTTGTGCAAGATTTAACCCCTAGATACGAACGGTCATATCCCCGAGTTGAGCGTATTTTGAAATCGGCATAGGAAATTCAAAAAAAATCAAATAAATGTGAAACCTTCGCGTGGTGTCATTATATGTGTCCTAGTATCCATCAAAAATCATAAACTTGGAATAAGCCAATTTTCTCGTGAAAGTGTTATCAGAAATGAGGTATCATCTATGAAGATTCATGGCTTTAGGGTCAAACGACGAATGTTATGTCCGCATTCATGGTATAGTTTGCTTAAATATGCCCGTATTGGGCACAAACATGTACATCGGAACCGTGAACAATGTTGCCGAAGAAACGTTTCATTTTCTTTTCACGAAAAATTCATTTTTCTATTTCCGAATGCGAAAACTAGGTTATTTTGTGAAGCAACTACCAAAAATATGTCGTAAAATAGGAGCGCTACATTATTTGAAAATACTAGACCACATGTACTTACAAATAACCAAATGGTTGTGTGTCAAAAAAATTCCATCTATCTCTCGTAAAAAAGACAAATTCATGCAGATTCAGCTGGAACGGGGTCAAATTTGAACTACAGGTGCCTCGTAGTTTTCTCATGATTTTTTGAAAAAATCATATTTAGGTACACAAGTACCTATTTCATCAGAGATGTGACAAAATTTGTGCAAGATTTAACCCCTAGATACGAACGGTCATATCCCCCGAGTTGAGCGTATTTTGAAATCGGCATAGGAAATTCAAAAAAAATCAAATAAATGTGAAACCTTCGCGTGGTGTCATTATATGTACCCTAGTATCCATCAAAAATCATAAACTTGGAATAAGCCAATTTTCTCATGAAAGTGTTATCAGAAATGAGGTATCATCTATGAAGATTCATGGCTTTAGGGTCAAACGATGAATGTTATGTCCGCATTCATGGTATAGTTTGCTTAAATATGCCCGTATTGGGCACAAACATGTACCTCGGAACCGTGAACAATGTTGCCGAAGAAACTTTTCATTTTCCTTTCACATAAAATTCATTTTTCTATTTCCGAATGCGAAAACTAGGTTATTTTGTGAAGCAACTACCAAAAATATGTCGTAAAATAGGAGCGCTACATTATTTGAAAATACTAGACCACATGTACTTACAAATAACCAAATGGTTGTGTGTCAAAAAAATTCCATCTATCTCTCGTAAAAAAGACAAATTCATGCAGATTCAGCTGGAACGGTGTCAAATTTGAACTACAGGTGCCTCGTAGTTTTCTCATGATTTTTTGAAAAAATCATATTTAGGTACACAAGTACCTATTTCATCAGAGATGTGACAAAATTTGTGCAAGATTTAACCCCTAGATATGAACGGTCATATCCCCCGAGTTGAGTGTATTTTGAAATCGGCATAGGAAATTCAAAAAAAGTCAAATAAATGTGAAACCTTCGCGTGGTATCATTATATGTGTCCTAGTATCCATCAAAAATCATAAACTTGGAATAAGCCAATTTTCTCGTGAAAGTGTTATCAGAAATGAGGTATCATCTATGAAAATTCATGGCTTTAGGGTCAAACGACGAATGTTATGTTCGCATTCATGGTATAGTTTGCTTAAATATGCCCGTATTGGGCACAAACATGTACCTCGGAACCGTGAACAATGTTGCCGAAGAAACTTTTCATTTTACTATCACGGAAAATTCATTTTTCTATTTCCGAATGCGAAAACTAGGTTATTTTGTTGATTAAATTACATTATTATGTTCTATATTTGTAAATGTTACATTTCATATTTTCCTTGATTTGTTTGAATATTTTGGCAAGTCATAATTTCAATATTCAAAAATATGAATGAAATGATGACACTTGACAGGCATGCAGGTGCGCAGATTTTGTGTTAGATTTTGAGGTATACAGGTGAGTAATTCCACATAGTTTTCAGTTTGAAGAAAAGGAACAAAAGGACGAGACACTCAATTTTTTTGACACGATAGCTTGAAACCCAAAGTTGATCCAAAAAATGCTGCTGTAATAATAAAGAGAAGAAAAAAAAACGTGCTGCTCCATGTTTTTGATATTCAAAAGGCAATACAGCTTCTGTACATGTTAAGTAGAAGTGTAAAACGCATGAGGCTGATTCCCCGTTTGAAATTCATGGACAACAATATGCATCCTGTGCTCTGTACACAATCACATAGTTCCCGGAACGAACTTGGTACTGGCTAGCATTTTCTCTCCAAAACTGTAACCATACCACATATTTTCTACTCCTGTATCCACTGTAAGATGAATGACCTCTAAAGTTTCATATCACTGCTAGTTCAGATCAATCACCTCTAAAGTTTCATATCACTGCTAGTTGTACAGCGTGTTATTGCTCATGTCGAGAAGCATTGCACCATTGCACCATAGACTTGTGGAGTACAAGCAGCAGCAGCCTGCAACAAAATAAGTTACCTTCAGGTACAGAGACTTGATTTTCCAGATATAAGTTTATTTAACAATGACAAGCATCAGGTACAAGTTACCTTCATGTCCATCCGTTACTCATCATCAACTCTATGCCCAGTCCTGTTTCCCTCATCATCACTACAGTATTGAAGCATGGTATGGTCAGCACTGCCTTCATCGTCCTCGCTTTCATGACCATCGACCACCATCTTTCCTTTTCTTTTAATGCCTTCTACAACAGCAGCATCAACAAGGACGGGTTCCTGCCGGTCCCTTCGCAGTCTGGTGCGCACGTTTGCTTCATGTGCTTGCACCGGAACTTCCGTAGAGTCTTCATCTTGATACGTTAGCCCACCACCACCGGGACCATTTTCTATTTCAGATTCCTTCACGCTCCACAAGTGCCGATGCTGAAATCTTTGCACAACACGCCAATTCCCACGCAAACGAGTGTCTGGTACATAAAACACTTTTGTTGCTTGTGAGGCTAGAATAAGAGGATCATTTTTATACCAGAACCTTCCGGTGTTGATGATGGGGTCGTTGCATAGAAAACAAAAATTTCCTACGCAACAAGCGGAATAAACCCCAAGGATCTAGATCTATTAGACGAAGGTAGCGAAGATGAGATCCAATCTCTTACCCTTGAAGATCAACAAACGCGTTTTGTCGGTGCAGGGGTTGGCTAGTCGATCCCCGCAACTAGACTCATCTAGTCGCGAGGAGATGTATTTCCTCGAAGTCCAATTCGACGAGGTGCCACAAGGGGCAGCACCTCCGCGGTATCCACACGTACGGCTCGATGTAGATCTCCGCCTTCTTGATCCCGCAAGCAAGGTGGAGATGGCTAGATGGATCTCGGCACCACGACGGTTGTGGTGGCGTTGATGATGTTGATCTCCACGAGCATGGCTACGCCTAGCCAAGCACAAGAGGGAGAGGACCATGGCGCAGCAACCCTAGCAAGGAGAGGTGGTGCGGCAAGGTGGAGGTGGAGGAGCATGGCGCGGCAGCCCTCCGGGAGGGGTGGCGCAAGAGGAGAGGTGCGGCCAAGGGAGGGGGTGGCGGCTAGGGCAGGAGGGAGCACCCGGGGGGTACGGCAGCCCTCCCCCAGCCCCTCCTTATATAGGTGGCCAGGGGGGGCTGCGCCCCTTGCCCTCTTAGGGCCGGCGGCAAGGGGGGGAGGCTTGCCCCCCAAGCAACCCTCTAGGGTTTAGGCCGGCCCCCCCCCCTTCTAGAAGCTTGGCCCGCATGGGCCATTGAGGGAGTGGTGCGGCTGGCCCAATAGGCCAGCCCACTACCCCTTCATGCCTTGTGGGCCCCATACTCCTATGGGCCCCACTTCTAGACCCCTCTAGAACCTTCTAGAACTTTCCGGTACCCTACCGAAATATTCCGGAACTTTTCCGATACCTCCGGAAACCACTTTCCTTATATGAATCTTATTCTCCGGACTCTTCCGGAACTCCTCGTGACGTCCGGGATCCTATCCGAGACTCCGAATCACCATTCGTTCATTCCATCAATTATCTCATCGCTAACCCTAGCTACATCGGAGCGTTAAGTGTGTGACCCTACGGGTTCGAGAACATGCAGACATGATCATATCAATAATCAATAGCGGGACCGGGATGCCCATATTGACTCCCACATATTCAACGAAGTTCTTTATCGATTGAACCACGATGCCGGAGATTCTTAATCTCATATACGATTCCCTTTGTCTCACCGATATTTAATTTGCCCGAGATATGATCGTCGATATCTCCATATCTAGTTTAATCTCGTTACCTGGCAAATTCTCTTTACTCGTCCATAATATAGGATCACCGTGATTACCACTTAATCACATGGTTGCAACCTTTCCGATGCTATATTACCGAGAGGGCCCAGAGATATCTACTCCGTCACACGGAGGGACAAATCCCACTCTTGATTCATGTCACCCAACAAATACCATCGGAGATACCTGAAAGCCACCTTTATAATCACCCAGTTACGAAGTGACGTTTGATGTCCACAAAGTATTCCTCCGGTAAACGGGAGTGACATAATCTCATGGTCTAAGGAAACTATACTTGGCATACTAAAAGTGTTGGCAATAAAACTGTTGTGACACGATCAATTGCAACTCTTTATTATTCGGGTCTTGTCCATCATATCATTACTCCTAATGATATGACTCCGTTATCAAGTGACTGTAACAAGTCCATGGTTAGGAAACTCTAACCATCTCTTGACTAACGAACTAGTCCGGTAGAGGCTTACTAGGGACACCTGTTTGTTTATATTCCACACATGTATTATGTTTCCGGTTAATACAATTATAGCATGGAGAATAAACTATTATCATAAACATGAATATGCTAATAAACCATTTTATTATTGCCTCTAGGGCATATTCCCAACAGTTGACACTCTTGAAGTGTCCATCATCTCTGAATCCCGTATTCTTCTTGCCACCAATGTCAAACCAATCACAACGAAAGAGGACCACGGTGCGATCGATGCCTCCACTGGAGTTGTATTGTAGCTTGATGACGCTTCTGAGTTGACCATAGAAGTCGATGGCCTCACCATCATGCTCTCCCTCGGTGACGATTCCACTATTTTGTGTCTTTCTATTCTTCTCACACCGCACACAAGCTTGATAACCCGCTGTAATCCTCCCTGACAAAGTGTGCAGCGCGGGGAAATCATGGATGCACCATATGACTGCAGCACGGAGATTGAACTTATTGTTGGGAGTCAAGGCATCATAGGTAAGAACACCACTCCAGAGCAGGAGCAATTCTTCCACGAGGGGCTCCATGAAGACGTCAAAATCTTTTCCTGGAGAGTCTGGACCCGGGATAAGCAACACCATCATAAAGTTAGACTGATCCATGCATGCCCATGGTGGCATGTTGTACGGCACCACAAAGACGGGCCACATGCTATATGACGTTCCCTGAATCCCAAACGGATTAAAGCCATCAGTGGCAAGGCCGAGCCTTATATTCCTTGGATCCGCAGCAAATGTTTTATGCTTACTGTCAAAGTCTTTCCATGCCTTTCCGTCCGCTGGATGGTTCAGCTCATCTTCCACAGGTTGCCTCTTGAGCTTGTGCCATTGTACCTCGTGTGATGATTTTTCCGAAAGAAACATCCGTTGCAGCCTTGGTATCAATGGAAAGTGCCTCAATACCTTTTGCGGTATACACCTTCTCCCATCAGCATCTCTCCACCTAGAGGCCTTGCATTTCGGGCAGTTGTCATGCTTGGCATACTGCTTCCGAAACAACACACAGTTATTTGGACAGACATGTATTGAAACATAGCCTAGCCCCAACTTTCGGATTACCCGCAACGCGTCATCATAAGACTTGGGAATAGAGCCATTAGGGAACTGCAAGTTCAAAAGATGGACAAATGCGTCGAAGGCAACATTGTTAATCCGGTAGAAGGACTTGACATGAAGTAGCTTCACGGTGAAGGTAAATCTTGAAAATTTACCCCCTTCAATAGCTGCGCGCTTCGCCTCCTCAAGCACCTCGGCAAACAATGACCTCTGTCCATCAACATGATCTTCAGAATTGTACAGATCCCTCAGCAAGTCAGGTATTCTATCATCTTCAAATCCATCTTCTTCCTCCAAACCAGCATTCTCCTGCAGAACATTTTCTACAAAATCAATTCCATCATCACCACCATGGTGTGGTTGTGCATCAGCTTCAGCATGTTGAGGTTCTTCCTGCAATGGTTCTCCATGATGGATCCACCTATCATAGGTGCTGGCCATTCCATAATAAAGCAAATGATCTTGCACCATCCCTTGAGCTTGTTCTTTACGGTTCAGACATTTGCAGCATGGGCACAGAATGCGGTCAGTCTTGGTAAAATTTGTGCGAACACACTGCATGAAATCTTCGACTCCCTTGATGTGTTCATCGGAAAGCTTTCTAACACCCTTTGTAATCCAGCTTCTGTCCATCTGACAAAGACAACAAACCATGCAAATGCATCATTACAAATTCTAGCAATAAAAGGAGCATCAAAATCTGTCAAAACAGCAAAATAATAAAGAAGATGATCACCGCGAAGAAGGGACATGATGAGCTCACCTGAGGGACGTGGTGCGGCGGCAGAGGCCAAGGTAGTCAAAATGTCGAAGTCGGGGGGCAGCCAAGCCTACTACCAGTCACGAGTGAAAAACCAGCCTAGCACGAGGGCACCACTGTCCAAGGTTTATCGAGCTTCCTGAAAATTGCAAAGTGAATATGTTAGAGGAAGCTAAGATTGGCATATACACAGGGAGGGCAGAGTTTAAATAACTAAGTCATATTTAAAAGATTAAACATGAGTATAATTAGCATGTAACCTGGTAAATATATACCGAGTATTTACTTATCAATCAACACATGTAATTAAGTAGAAGCAAAATACTTGTCACATTTTTTTTTCCACATACCGCTAAGGTATTTTTGACAATTAATTTCAGGGTTCGGTATTTTTGACAAGGGCGTCGCACAATGGATAACGTGGCTGTCACAGACAACAGGCAAGGCATTATTAGTGACTAGGTACCCTGTCTGGGTGGGTACAAAGGACTCAATACAAAAGATAGTTCACGTAGTGCCAAGACAACATAATATAGAGATATCAACTTCAGCAGCAAACTTCCTTAAGCATATAGAAAATAGAGATATCAAATTCAGCACAAAAGCTGAGACAGAGAATATAGAATTAACAACACTACGCAACTAACTTCTGTTCACTGTGTAATGCAACAGCAACTGATAACTGCAAACAATACCAAGGAACAAAGCAAGAACTACAATAGGATTGAACGAGACAAATAAGCAGCTATAAAACATTCTGTCACACTGATGTTACTCATGCCTGAATATGAGTTTGATGCAGCAGGAAGTCATGGACAAGGACCGAGATTCGGTTGCATTCAGCACCTTCTTACATGTCCAACCAAACAGACCAAGTACAGGGCCAAAACTGCAACACCTTCTTACATGTCCAACCAAACTCCAATTGCTGTTGCATTAATCGAATCGCACTGCCTACGCATTTTACTACCATCAGTCTTGGGTACAGGGACTAGCAGAAGGTGACTATTGTGATCTTAGTGTTGAAGAAAGGCTTAATGCATTGGTCGCACTTGTTGGTGTTGCCACTGAAGGGAATTCTATTCGTGCTGTTCTTGAGGTAAATGTCCTAAACTATCCTTTCAGTTGTTACTTCCTCATTCAGTGCTTGATTATAAGAGTATTACAGGAACGTTTGGAAGCAGCAAATGCCATAAAAAAACAAATGTGGGCGGAGGCACAAATTGATAAGAGGCGTTCCAAGGAAGAGTTTGGTAGCAAAATGCATATAATTCTTACACAAGTTTGAAGGTTGATGTTATTCCAGAACATAATGCTACAGAGACAACGCCGAGTCCAGTCCGTAATTTTTTTTAAAGGAAACACTACTGCATTCCATTAACATTCTGTGCTAGACATATAGCTAGCACACAAGTTTGTTACAGACTGAGGAAGATTAGCAACCCAAACCTGTTGGTTGCCATCTCCTAACAGAGCGCCACGCGCAGCTAATACATGAGCTACATTATTACAGGATCTATTACAGGTGGAGATTTTAGTTACATCATAAGCATTGGAAAGTAGAGTTTTTATTTCTCTAAACAATAAGCCTAGCTGAGCTAGATCATACTCATCAGAAGTGATCGCCTTTTTCAGAGTCCAGTCCGTAATTTTGATATAGACAATGATGGAAATGTGGGTGCTGTAAACAATAGTGAGATACTTAATCATCACGACAGCTTCCAAAGACACCTTGGATCACCAAACAAACTTTCTCGATCACTGTCGCGCATTGCATCGAACACCTGGGCGTCTACGAGCAAAGAGACGAGGGGTGGAAGGAGAAGAAGAGCGAGCAGGGGGAGAGAGGGCAGGCGGATACCAGCGGTGAAGAGGTCGTGGAGGTCGCGGTGAGTGGCCCGCGGCCTGCAGCAGCGTGTGGTGCCGCCACGACAGCTCCCTCTGCCGGTCGCCCCCACCTCCGCCGGTCGCCCCCGCCTCCGCCGGTCGCCCCCCGCCTCCGCCGGTCACCCCCGCCTACGCCGGTCACCCCCGCCCCCGCCCCTGCCTCGCCGATGACGGTCGCTAAGGAGATACACTGACGGAGATACACTGCAATTTCTGCTAAGGAGATACACTGACGGCCGCTGCACGGTTAAAAGCTATATGAAAACATGTGGGTACAAAAGCAACGTACCTTATTTAGCTCAGCGGTAGTGAACCATAGTTTGCAGCGCAGCGGTCGTGTGTTCGAGTCCCCGGTTGCGCAAATATTTTTGCGAACCACCGTTCGCTGGCATGGTCGTGGGCCTTGTGGGCCTGCTCGCTGGCATGGTTGTGTGGGTCGCAGCGTAGGGATAAGGAGTGAACACAATGGGCCATCTCCACAATGGTTCAACTGGCCCAATTGTCCATATTAGATGGCTGGACCCACATGTCAGGATGGGTGCAGTGGGTCCCATCAGTCAGATTTGTCAACAGGTCAATATTAGAGATCTCTTGTCCATAGGTCCCACCAATTAGTGGGTCCCACCTGATGAGTTGGCTGCCATGTAGTCAAATAATTATCTTATTATATGGTCTTAAATATTATGACTTCTTTAGTTGGTCGTAATCAATCACAGAAATGGTCGTAGACCATGCCTCCCAATCTATGACCATCTCAGTTAATAAAGTTATGACTTTTTCGATAAAATTGGTCGTTAAGTTTTAGGGTTTGTATCCTCCCAAATGACTAACGACCAATAAAATCAAAATAGTCATAACTTTATGACCAATTTTTCCATGGTCATTATCAAAAAGTCATAAACGAGCATATTTCCTGTAGTGAGGTGAAACCGTTTGATTTGTATTCGGTCGATGAACTGAATGATCAGAGCGCCTTGCCGCTGCTTGGATTCAACCTCCTCGGCAATTCATCATTGTGTCACCCTAATCCAGTGGTTGGATTCAACCTACCCGAGGGCTTGTGTTAGGGAACATACCAGCGGGTAGGCTAAATCCAACCATTGGGTTCGGTGGCAAAGGTAGACGCTCGTTGTGTGCCGTTTCGCTGCAGAGACGTCGCTATTTATAGGCGATTAGAAGGTGTACCTGTGGATGAGGTGGGAGTGCAGATCCAACAGCTCACAAGCGCTCTAAAGAAACACACCCCCGATCCAATGGCTCACAAGCGCTTGAAAGAAACACACGATCCGTGTGCTTCTTTAGTCCCGGTTGGTAACACGAACCGGTACTAAAGGCCCTGATCCAACAGCTCACAAGCGCTCGAAGGAAACACACGATCCGTGTGCTTCTGATCCAACGGCTCACAAGCGCTCTAAAGAAACACACCCCTGATCCAACGGCTCACAAGCGCTTGAAATAAACACACGATCCGTGTGCTTCTTTAGTCCCGGTTGGTAACACGAACCGGTACTAAAGGCCCTGATCCAACATCTCACAAGCGCTCGAAGGAAACACACGATCCGTGTGCTTCTGATCCAATGGCTCACAAGCGCTCTAAAGAAACACACCCCTGATCCAACGGCTCACAAGCGCTTGAAAGAAACACACGATCCGTGTGCTTCTTTAGTCCCGGTTGGTAACACGAACCGGTACTACATGCCCTGATCACATATTTGCGCAACGGTAGCTTAGTACGGTCCGCCTGATCACATCTAAACCCTTCCATGGCTTCCACCGTACTAAGCTACCGTCAGGCGGAGGAGCTTTCCGCCTCGAACTACCCCTGCCCGCCCGGCTACTGCGTCCCCGCCGGCTGGATGCTGAGCGCCGGAGGCGTGCCGGTCCCTCCTGTCCCTCATGGTGTGGCGCGCCGGGCGGCCATCACGAACCACTACTACCTCGAGCTCACGCCGGAGCAGCGGATGGATCCCCGCTGGCATCCCGACTACCGCCCGACTTGGGACGCCTTCTTCATCAATCGGCGTGAGAGGGCGCTCGCCAGGTACGAGGGGGACGGCCCGCCTCCTTCGGACTTCAACGAGGCCGGCCGTCAGCTGTGGTGGGCTGGCCGAACTCTCCAGGGCGTTATGAACTACATCACGGCCGGCGATAACCCCCGCCTGCGCTACCCTCAGATCCAGTCCAGGCGTGCTCACCCGTCGAGGTGGGAGCCACGAGCGCCGTCCGATGACAGCGACGACGACGACGATTACGAGGGCGAGTATTATAGGCCTAGGCAGGAGTATGACTAAGATTGTTAGGACAAATTATCCAGTTATGTCATTCCGTATGAATGATTTGTATTCGGTCGATGAACTAGTTATTATCAAATGATCCACTGTTGTCATTGGCTCCAAGATTCAAAAATATGCAAAAAAATATTAGTTAATCCATTTTTTAATTGAAAATGGCAAAATTGTTAATAGTTTGTAGAGTTACAATAATTATTTTATAAAATAGAAAATGGTTTTGGATTACTTATTCAAATTCAAGTACTTTTCATGTTCGAAGTTTTCTCAAATTTATTCAAATATTCAAATGTTTGTAGAGTTAAATCATTTGTGAGTAAGTATTTGAAAAAACAGAGAAAACAGCGCGCGAGCACATTTTTTGGCCCAGCGCGCGCAAATTTTGGGCCATTAGTCGCGGCCCATACCACCAGCCGCGACTAAAGCTCACCTTTTGGTCCCGGTTGGTTCCACGCCCCGCGACTAAAGGTTGCGATGTGCGCGCGATCTGAAACCCCCCCCCCCCCACCCCCTTTAGTCGCGGGTTGAGCCACACCCCGCGACTAAAGACCCCCTTTTGGTCCCGGTCGTTTCCACGCCCCGCGACTAAAAGTGTGTCTATATAAAAACTTCGTCTCCCGGTGCGTGGCTCAGACCGCGACACCGGAGGCCATTTGCGACACAGCGCCGTCAGGCTGCCGAATTTTTCCACCGCCATCGTCGCCTCCTGCCGCCGGCCGCTGTCCTCCGCCGTGTCCGCCGCCACGCGCCCGACGCCTCCGTCCCCGCGCGCCCGTCGCCCGCCGTCCTCCGCGCCCTCCGTCCCCGTGCGCCCTCTGTCCCCGCGCGCCCGTCGCCTCCTCCGCCGCCCGAGCCTGCGCGCCCGTCGCCCGCCGTCCCCGACGCCTCCGTCCCCGCGCACCGCCGCCGCCCGAGCCCACCGTCCTCCGCGCCCGCCGCTCAAGCCTTCCTCCGATTCCGAGCCCGCCGCCATACGTCCTCCGCGCCGGCGCCGCTCTGTTTAGGTTAGTTCTTTTTATCAGTTAATTAGGTACATTTTTAGGTTAGTTTAAATTTAGATCAGTTAATTAGGTAGATTTTTAGGGTAGTTTAATTTTAGGTTAAATTTTAGATTAGTTAGATTGGTATTTAGAATTTTTGCAAATTTTACTAAGTTAAATTGGTATTTTACTAAGTTAAATTGGTATTTTAGAAATTTTGCTAAGTTAAATTGGTATTTTAGAAATTTTGCTAAGTTAAATTGGTATTTTACAAATTTTGCTAAGTTAAATTGGTACTTTAGAAATTTTGCTAAGTTAAATTGGTATTACTTTTTTAATTAGTGTAGAAATAGAAATTTTGCTAAGTTAAATTGGTACTTTAGAAATTTTGCTAAGTATTGGTATTACTTTTTAAGTGTACAAATAGAAATTTTGACTAAGTTAAATTGGTATTTTAGAAATTTTGCTAAGTTAAATTGGTATTTTACAAATTTTGCTAAGTTAAATTGGTACTTTAGAAATTTTGCTAAGTTAAATTGGTATTACTTTTTTAATTAGTGTAGAAATAGAAATTTTGCTAAGTTAAATTGGTACTTTAGAAATTTTGCTAAGTATTGGTATTACTTTTTAAGTGTACAAATAGAAATTTTGACTTAGGTGTTTTTAGTTTATTGTTCTCGGCGACGATGTCCCTGTTGGATCCACCTAGTCCGATCCGCAGAGACCTAAGACAATTGTGTGCATTTTGCTAAGTATGGTACTTTAGAAATTTTGCTAAGTATTGTGTGCATTTTGCAGAAACTATGGATCCACCTAGTCCGATCCGCAGAGACCTAAGACAAGAAGAAATTCTCGAGGACATAATCCACAACGCCACCGGTGCTGATCCACCCGAATCTCCCTCGATGTATCTGAAACCATCCGGTGAGGGTGAAGAGGTCGACCAAAATGAGGGGGAAGCCGACGCCTCTGACGATGGAGAAGGCGACCGCTCCGATGATGGACCCTTAACGAAGTCCGGCAAGGTATATATATGAAGTCCGATGGTCAGTAGATGCATTAATTGAGTTGTACATATATGAATTGACGAATGTTTCTTCTCTTAGGCCTCCACTTCGAGCAAATGTTCCAAACGAGGCCCGGCCAAAAAGTTGGCCGCATCTGCGCATTATACAATTACGAAGATATCACCAGTGGGTGAACCGTTGGAACCCATAAAGGTTGCAAAGAAATTTGTAAAACAATGCGGAGTTATGGTTAGGGATCGCGTCCCCATCACCGTTCGAGAGTGGAATAAGCCCAAAGGGGTGGAAGATAATGAGTATGTCGCCGAAAGGTACAAAGATGGTCTTTGGAATGACCTCATGGCACATTTCACCCTCCCAGAATGTGAGGAAGAGGACGACACAGCTGCATTGAGGGACAAAGTCAAGGTGTTCACTCTTAAGAAGATGGCCGAACTATTCGGCAGTGGAAGAAAACATTATGGCAAGAGTATCAGAAGACCAATAGTGCTCCAAAATTCGAGGGCTATCTAGTGAAGCAGAAGGCTTACTGGGATGCATTTGTGAAGTACAAGAAGTCAGATGATGCTACGGAAAAGTCAACACGAGCCAAGACAAATGCTGTGAAAAAGAAATATCACCATAAGTTCGGGACAGGGGGCTACGCGACTGCCATGCCAAAGTGGGATAAAATAGAGGAAGCGCTGCTTGCTAAAGGGATCGTTCCAGAACCAATTCGCGACGAATGGGAACAGAGGGCACGAAATTTTTTCCTTGCGCATGGGAGTGAGTATGACATGGAGACAGGGGATCTTATTTGCAGTGAGGGGATTAGGGTACCCAGGGAGACATGGCTGAAAGTGGTGAAAGAAATTAAAGAGGGGAAATTAAAGTTCCGTGCTGATAGAGAGAAAGACTTGCTGACAAAGGTCCTCGGGAATCCAGAACACGGAGGACGAACACGAGGCTTTGGCCCTAGTTATCCCTGGGAGATTGGGTTTCCCAAAGACAAAGATACTTATAGAAGCCGATCGAGAGCAAAGAAGCGACGGGAGGAGGAGGAGGAAGACAAGTTCAACCAGTTGCTAGCAAGAATTGACAAGCAGCAGCAGCAGATTGACGAACTTAGAGGAGAGCGCCTGCAAGATCCTGCACTCAATATTACCGCCGGCCCATCTCTGCGGAGAAGCAGCGTGGCTGAATCGGAGGTCCCGTCTGATGGTGCACTGATGATAGATGGCGGTCCCGGCTACCCCGTGGATGGAATCAAGGAGCAGATATCTTGTGAGCTCCATCAGAAGGTGAAGAACATATCCCTGAAGGTGGCGGTCGGAACTGCTTTACCTTGTCCACCTGAGGCACGTTGGTAGGGCCGTGAGATTCCAGCTGGCTATGCTAAAGTCGGGGTGGATGAAATCGTAAAGGGGTTTGACTCAATGGAGCTTGACATCCATGGACCTGAAGGTGAGAAGACACTCGGAGAAGTACTGGGTGGTATCATTCTATGGGACAAGAACAACATCAAGCTTCCAGGCTCGGCGCCAAGTCCAACACCGCCTCCGAGTCGTCGCAGGTCACCATCACCTACAAGAAGCCCACCCCAAGACTATGATCAACACAGCGCGAGTCCATCTCGATCTCCGCTGCCGGACTTGGGGCGGCCGTCTTCGCCGCCGCCTTTGCCAGCTAAGGACAATAAGCGGAAGCGTGTTTCGTCATTGAGTACTAAAGGAAGCAGTAGCCCAAAACGAAAAAGGTCGCCCCATCCAAGAGTACCTCATAAGAATCTTCCCATTAGAACTTACGATCGTACTGACGAGGAAATAGCAGCGATCGCAAAGGCTGATAAAGATGCGCATTTTGCAAAGAAGAAAACAGAGCCCACCCCGGTATACACTGAGAAGCAAAAAGAGGAGAAGAACAAATCAAGTAAAAGTGCAAGCGGGAGCAAGGCAAGTGAAAGTGCAAGCGGGAGCAAAGCAATTAAAAGTGCAAGCGGGAAACGAAGGGACGTTCCCCAGCTCGGAGAACAGGCCAAACAATCGATCCCACCCCTCAAGGTGTTATCCAAAGACGTTCCTCAGGCACAACAGCAGGATTTGGTAGAAGCTGCAAAGTTGGCGGCCGCTATGGGTGTGATTGTTGCTGAACTGTTAGGTTCCGAAGACGACAAGTTACCCATGGCTGATGTAGCCCCTACATATGTCCCAGGGAAGCCTTTGGTCAGCGAACAGAAGTTGAAACAACTGCCAACACAAATGCGAAATTTGCATCAATGGTACTTGAGAGAGGTAAAGGGGGACAGAATAATGATCGTGGCGAAAGTCCCAGCAGAGTACTTCTTCCGACCCGAAGAGGTCCATGTTGACTTTTCAGAACTCTTCCAGTTATTCAATTTGGACGCCCTCGACAAATCTCTCATGAGTTGCTATTGTCTGTAAGTTGTTGAATTCATTGTCTACATATAACTTGTTCAGTTCATTGCATTTGTAATTATTCTCATTATATATATCCTTTTGTACTCTATATTATGCAGAATGAAGATGCAGTCTTGTAAAAGAAAGGTCTATAGTGTTGGGTTCATTGACCCAGATAAAGTACATATAGAAACGCTAACGACGAAACCCGACGAGACGGCGGAAACCTTCTAAGGTTTCTAACGGAGCAAAATTACTGTGACCACATATTGTTTCCTTACAACTTCGAGTAAGAGTGTTACTGTCTTGTACACACTAATTTTTACTTACTCGATGTTAAGTGTAATTGATGAGTTACTGACGTATATATAAACGGGTGCAGCTTTCACTGGATTCTACTAGACATACGAGTTGATAAGGGAATAGTTGATGTCATGGACCCATTAAAGAGAAACCTGGAAGAGTTCCGCAACATGCAGGACATGCTCCAGAGGTAATATTCGCGCTATATCGGTCTCTTTCGTTGATTTCATGAGATATCAGGTAATGAATTAACTCATTCATTAATTCATTTTCTTTGCCGGGCAGGGTTTGGAACCGATTCAAGAGAGTGGTGAAGGGTTCCTTTAGTGAGAAGCTGACGTTTACTCCGGTCTCGGTAAGTAGTACGAGATATGACCGCGCATCTCTTTACTTCTAGTTTCAATACAGTTATTATTTTGATGCTAGATTATTATTTTGATTGAATTCTATTCTCGTAAAGTGCGCGAGGCAGCCATCGGGGACGCATCTATGTGGATACTACGTTTGCGAGTTTATTCGCATGTTTACCACTGAGCACAAAGATTATAGAGTCGACGTAAGAAATACGTTCACAACATTATTTTATTACCTCACTTTTTGTTATCATGATTGATGTTCATATTGATCTCCCTTTCTTATACAGTTTGAGAGAATGCGGGAAAAGGTCCTACCGGAGCAACGCGTAATAGCAATTGCAGAGGATCTAGCGGGATTTTTGCTGAAAGAGATGGTAGACGATGCCGGAGAATTTAGTGTGAACAATAGGCGCAACCGATGATGCCGTGCCGTGTAATCGAATAGACGGGCTTAGTCCCGGTAATTGTGATCTCCATGTAACTATCAAAGTTGTATATATTTGTATGCTTGATCGTGTACGGTATGTGGTAGCGTAGAAATATACGAAAACTATTTTGAAATGATGAAAATAAATGAATAAAATAAAACAAAATGAATTCTCTGCCGCGGCACAGAAAGTGCCCAAATTTCTGCCGCGGCAGAGATTTAGTAAACCCTAAACCCTAAAAAAAATGAACTCTCTGCCGCGGCACAGAAAGTGCCCAAATTTCTGCCGCGGCAGATAACCATTAGTCGCGGCCCGTTATACGAACCGCGACTAAAGGTTCTGCCCCCCTAGCACACCCAGGATGAGGACCATTTGTCCCGGCTGGTGACAGGTCCGCGACTAGTGGTTGGACCATTAGTCCCGCCTCCGCTGTCGCGGTTGGCCAACCGCGACAAAAGGCCCTCACGGCCCGGGACAATAGGTCCAGTCTCCACTAGTGCTTGCTAATGTTGCTCCCATCGTATAAATTGCAGTTGTATATTCGTCGAATGCCCGTGCGTTGCAATTGATATAGGCAGTAGATAATGATGCATGCTTATCTCCTTCTATCTATACCTACACATATCCCCTATCGGGTTATCCAACTCCTTCAATCCCTTGGTAGCCTTCAGTATTAAGTATCATCTTGTGGAAGAAAAAAACTGAAATGTGCAAGATATACCCTTCCATTATATATCATATGCTACAAGGCATGCTTGACATGATGGACCGGTCATGTGAAGAGTAAACACAATGATCCATTAGAGATATGCATATGGATTCAGCATTGCAATGGATTCAGCACACGGGATCTTCCGCTTAGCTGCGAGGTTTCTGTTGCGTTGAGCCCGCAACTCCTGTCTCTTCTCGGTTGGTATGCTTTGCCTACGTTCTCTTCGGCGGGCGTTTGTCACTTGCCTATCCTCTGCGGGGCTTATTTTTATAGGCTTCCCTTCTGCAGGCGTTTATCTCTTGCCTCTCCTCGGGTGTCAGATTTTCCCTGGCAGCCCTTTGGCTTGCGTTTCTCTCTTCATTAG
Source organism: Puccinellia tenuiflora (assembly GCA_012064385.1). Classification (NCBI taxonomy): domain Eukaryota; kingdom Viridiplantae; phylum Streptophyta; class Magnoliopsida; order Poales; family Poaceae; genus Puccinellia; species Puccinellia tenuiflora. Next base: position 179,983 of record QRDG01000194.1, read on the forward strand.
TTTTACTTTGCCTAGCTTCTCTTCGGAGTGCATTCATTTTCCCTATTTGCTCCAGTGTTAGACTATCTCGTCGTGCTTTATCACGATCCCGTCTTTGTTGATTTTTGTCTTGTGTAACGCTTGCATTGGAAGCCGTATGTTCAGCACTACTTGGTGTTCCTTGTCGTGTCATAGGGCTTTCTGCATGTTCGCTGTGTAAATCGTTTATTCCAAGCCCTAGGTATGAAGTAATATACTTAGTGCAGGGTTAGACTTTACAAGTCGCAATGTAGAAATAAACATATTTCAATGATAAAAAATGATGTGTGAAAGAGTGATACCGTATGATGTCTCCACATGCTCTACTGGTTCCAACGTTGTCTGGGTACTGCCTATAGGAAGTACTACAGCTAATTTGGTAGATGGTTCACAAGTGAAGAATCCAGAAGATTGTTCGACAAAAACTGCTAATATTATTGTAGGCTTAGTTGGAAACTGTTAAGTCTGACAGGATGGTTAACAACATTTTGTAAGAAAGTACACACCTCTCTTCCCCTTATTAGGCAGGTATTTTGTATCCTGCAGGGAAATGGTTAACAGCCTTTTAACCTTTTGCTCTGTGCCATAAAACAAAGAAAACGAATATGGGCTACCGTTTTAGGTAATAAATATTTCACAGGGGAGGACTCAAACGAATATGGCAAAGTAAAATAACTTACTACCAAAAGGTGCAAGGATAGTGAGACACAATGGTTCATGGTTCAACTTAAAGGAAATGTATTTGTTGCTACCATTTTAGGCAATCAGTTACCTATCCTCTTTAACTAAATAGGAGCCCCCACTACATATTTTTACTGCCAGCTCCTTAGCCGCGACATCAAGTGATATCACCATCCCAGGTTGTGCCTAATAGTTGTATTGTTCCACATCCTTGGTCTCCTCTTCAGTTTCTTGATGACTCATGCTCCCCTGGTCCTGCCTTTTGATCCTCCTCAATTTTTTATTTTGACTCCTCTCCAATTCCAGTGTAGGTTTACTTGAGTAGTTTACTTTTTATTACGATGCATCTACCTATCATTATATTCCCTTCTAGATATCTATAATATTTCCTGCTATAAATTGCAGTTGGATAACCTATGCCTACACAAGATAGGATAAATCTGATTGCACATAAAAATTGCATTTTTGATAAAACATCCAGCAAGCTTGCATTTCAGTACATTAAGTGGACGTTTATTTTATTTTATGGATGAGCCATTTCTGGATCATGAGAAGCATGCTATAGTTGAGTTGCATGGGACATGGATCCATGAAGATGACTCAACGAATGATGAACAACAACAAGGAATATACTATTAAGAAGTAATAATACGGAGGAGATCATGTTGGTTGGCATAATTAAGCAGAATATCTTTCAAGTATCAGGTACAGTAGGAAGATGCAAAGGAAGTCACAGTTGGATCAGGATTCCCGGCTATGAGAATATGGAGCAGACAGTTCTAGGGCTCCAGCCTTTCATGCCATGGTGGCAGTTCGTCACCAGGGTGGAAGCTCCTCTCAAAACCTTCGAACAAACCAGTATGGTAAGCACTAGTCTTGGGAAACAGACAACATTTTAAGCAACAAGTTGAAGATGAGAACTTTTTTTATGGAGACACATTTCCACTTGAAAGACTGCTTTACCAGGCACTCCCTTCCACACAATTTTGCAAACCAAGCATAATGCTTTAGCAAAGAGAAAGGGGTATACAAGATAATGATATATGTGTAGCCTAGCTAACTTCAGGACTCGGACCAATTGCAAACAGTTCTAGAAAACAAAGGGTAGACTGGAGCAGAGCTATTGAATATTTCTGAGAGAAGAAGACATTTCGTCTTAATTTTTATCTGATCTTATTTTATAAACCATCACAAGAGACTGTCAAATAATGGTTTGATGGTTCTGATCTGTTTTTTCAAGTTAGGAAAGGGCAAGGTCTTATCATCTTTATATTGGATAATAAATCCATTTAAATCATAAATATAAGTTCCTCCAATAATGGAACCATAGCTTTTACTGCAATGCAATGGAAGGCTACGCGAATCACAGAAATATAAGGCTGTTGTTCACGAGAAGCTACATAAAAAAACAGGAAAATGTAAATTACCTGAATAAGGACTCGAGTGTTGGCTCCTTAACACAAATGTCTGCCTCAGATGGAGGTCTGGCCGGAGATGTGGTGCTTCAGGCTGGAGCAGCGACACATGAGGCGGCGGGACAGGTGGGGCGGAGCCGGCAGCGGAGGACGACCGTGCGTGGTATACCGGTGACGGCCAGCAGCCCGTTATCGCCCTGACCGAGCACGACCCAGACTGTGGCCGGGAGGAAGTGACGGCGCTACAACGTCCTGGAGCTCGTCTAGATCTTGATCCCGCAAGGTCGCCGGGATCCTGGGACGGCACGTGGAGCTGGCGCACAACAGCGTCAGATCCTACATGTGGAGCTGGCCTCGGCTTAGGAGGCGTCGGCTGGATGCGGCCGACGGAGAGCTCCGGATGTGCGGGGTGTGGAGGACGCCTGTGGCCAGGAGTCAGACTTATGTCTATAGAGCAAATAGCTCAGCGCGTGCGGCCGGATAGCAGCAGAGCTCTTCGGGCGTGCGGACGGCCGGCGGCGTCGGAATGCGGAGGCCGAACCCTAGGCAGGGGCGGCGCTCTGACGCGGGAGAGGACGGGAGATTCGCGACTCGCGAGGGGCTGGAATGGGCCGGCCCATGTTGGCGAGGAGCGATCGAGCGTGCGGGGCAGACGGCAGACGACGTAGTCTGGAGCAGTGGCGGATCCAGCCCAATATTTCAGGGTGTCCACCAGTAAAATTGTTCATAAAAATGTATTTATTTTGAATTTTTTCTTTGGTATATAGGTTATATGAAAAATCTCAGTCACCTTTTCCAGAAGCTTTGCCTTCTCTTTTCTCGCACGAGAAATCCAAAATTTCTCGTCTGCTAGACAAAAATCACCTAAAGTTTATGATGCAAACAGATGTGAGCAGTTATTAAAATATGATATGCGAGCAACTAAAAGGATAGAGTCATTAGCACAGTGGAATAAATATACATGCCTTGTTCTCCCTTCTCCAAATTATCCATGATTTGTATGACATGTCTGAACTCAGATGATATTGTTTCTCCTGACTTGTACACCAACAACACCTCATGGTATTTCTCCTGAAAATGCATTCAGAACTAAAGCAGCATTGCATAACTCAAGCAGCATTGCATTCAGCAACGCCAATCTGATTGAAACGGTGGAAAGGATCGGAGCCAAACCTTACTGAGATTTCGTATTCGATGAGCAGGAATCGATTTAATATTTGAGCCAGGGACAGACTTGGAGTGTGGGAAAATTCATACAGGGCTATCAAACGCGACGAACTGGGCATGCGCCAACAACGACGGGGCCAACACGCAATTCCTTTCATCTTGAAGAAGAACAGGTCTGGGACCGAGAAAGGTGAAACCGGCTTCACATCCTGTTGTGCTCTACTACATGGCGCACGCAACACAACTTATGTTGTGTGCAAAAAAACATATCAACTATTATTTTATGTGTACTTATATTACTCGTACAAAATACCTTAAGTACAAAGTGTTATATGTTATAAAAGAATACATAAAAATACAAAACCCCCAAAAAGGGGTCAATACAAACAGAATAAATCTTAAAAACAAAAAATGCATTACTATATTTCTTTGACACGTTCTAGCTGCTGATTCTATCAATTGTCGCATCATAGGAAGGTTCCAGCCTTTCGGGTTAGGAGTTCAATAATATGTAGCAATTACCATTTCTCCATCAGAAAATAATTTAGCAATTGGTTTTCCTCATAGGTTTTATATGTTGACGGTTTAGAAAAGTCCCTTAACTTGAAATCTTGGATCCATGAACATCCAGCTACATTTACAATTGTTTATAACTAAAATAAAGGTAGCATTCTTAGACCTCATGTTTGTCAGCTAGATAATGCATATACTACTTGAACTGGCTTAGCATCCTTGGTTAGACCCATATAATGCATCTATGTGTACGAAACAAAATAAGTTACCGGTTATAATAAGCACCAAGCTGTTATGGATCCACGCAAAATAATTGGCTCTGCGTTAGGAAAAGAATCAGATGAATATATTTGCACACTTCTTACCTAAAGCTGCTTTGCGTGAAATAAGAGAAGAGAACTCAAAATTGTGCGTATAGTCGCAAATTTGCCAACGAAGAGAGGAAGCTGCACCACAACTACCTCATCTTTTGTCGCAAATTTGCCAACCAAGAGAGGAAACTGAACCACCACTAATTCATAGACCATTGGCAAATTTGCTGTGGTTCAATCACAGAAGGTAATAAAAGTCCAGTGCAACAAAGATGCCTTAGAGGTAGTAACTAAAGTCCAAGGCTTCACTACGAAACTAATTTCCGTAACTGCATTGCATGCATTTGCATCTTGTTGACATACCTCGAGATTTGTGGAAGTTACAAAATAGTCATCGATATTTGGATAGAGAATGAAATAATCACAAAACAGAAAGACGGACCATGATTCAAGATAGCTACACAAAATAAACATGCAAACATAAAAACTCTAGAAACATTACCTTTCTATTATAGTGCCTTGAAGACAAACTGTAACCAAACAGTTAAAAAGTTTACAACAATTGTACCTTGTAGATCAGATCCCGATTAACTTTTGTTGCTAGTGATGCAAGCACCTTTGTGGATGGAGGTTGGTGCAAGGACTATGTGCCATGGATTTGCTGTAAGCTTTCTTCAATTGAGGCTGAATCCTGAAGCTGTAACCACAAACGAACTGAACAAAGAGAAGCGATGCACGAAAGTAGCTAAAGCCTATTAATACCCTGCAAGTTAGCATCAGAATAAACCAGGGTATCCATCTATTTTCATGCTACGTCTAGATACCATTGTTTTAGGGGCTAAATAAGCCTTGCGCGAAGCTGAGGAATTGCCCTTTCCTCACACACTCTTTCTGTTGCCAGTGACAGTGAGCTTCTCAGGCTATTGGTTCTCTAATTCCCTCCCACAACATAAACACATATTGAAGACTACTTATAAGCGATACATAGATTATTTGTTATAAACATACAAATAAATTTCCAATGACATAATCTTTCGCATCATTGTAAAATGATTGTTTACTCTCAACAGCAATTGATCAAAAGGTATCAGCTACTATTGTTTCAACTTCAGTTTAGCACCTTGCAATCCAAGCATTATCTCAAGATCGCTTTATTTAAGAAGAAAAGGCAGTAGTACTCTGTACCTTTGCAATATCCAAGCAGAGGTCATCTATCATTCTTTTAACTTGTGAAATTGCCCAAACATTTTGTAGTCTGGCTACTCGAGTAGATGAAGCATCACGTTTTAGATAAGCCAAGTTAAGAATGCACCAGAAAGTTGTCCAAAAAAGATGGCTTGATGCCATCTGCGGTGAGGAACAATAGTATCCATTACAGCTTCCTTGGTTAATTCGTCCCCTGCTAAAGAGAACAAAATTGAAAGATCAATAGTTTATCATCCCTGAATAGAACAAAATGCTTAGAATCAGCAGAACAATTTGCAATTAGCAGTGTGAGACTAATTTAGTAGTTGCATAATATCATATCTGGGCATTTAGATATACCACATATGGGGCTTGAGAGAGTACATACTGTTAGATCCTGCATATTGTAGCCTCAATGTTGGGATCCAGCGAGCCGAGGACTGATAAGAGACCGGATCCTGCTGATTTGGAATTGTACCAACCTTGTGATGACTTGGTAATTTGGTATTGCACATGGCTGGACAGATCAGGAGAACGAGCGAGTCGAGGACTGATAGGAGAAAGGAGGAGGCCTTACAGGCAGTGGGACTTGGAGAAGATGACGACGTCATTGGCTTTAACCGTGGCTTCGACAAAGGACGCCGGCCTGGACGCCGAGTCGGATCCAAAGGGACTCGGGGGATGAATGCGCCCCAGCGCTGGATCGTCACCGTCGCCATCGTGGTCTGTCGCCAGCGCCACCAGCTCGCCCTCCTGCTGACCCCGGGGCGAACGTGCGCGGGCTGGACGACGTCGAGGGGCGAGGAGCGGGTTGTCGTCCACCATGGCGGCATGGGAGGAGTAGGCAGAGCAGGTGGGAGGAGAGGCGGGGCGGGGCGTGGGTAAGGAGGAGGGGATGGAGTAGAGGAGCAGGCGGTGGGACGCTCGGCTAGGGTTTTGGGCGGCGATAGTGGTGCGGCGTGAAGAGAGAAAGGGGTGGGAATGGGGATAGACGACGCGAGCCAAACGCGGAGTTTGACGAAGCGGTGGAAAAGTTGGACGAAACGGAGGACGTACGGCAGACGAAGGAACCAAATATTCTTTTTAGATAGGAGAGATTCGAGCAAGTGGCCACTAGTAGGAAACCCCCCTATAGTCCCGGTTTGGTTGGGTCATTAGTCCCGGTTCCCCAACCGGGACTAGCAAATCGGGACTAATGCTAGTCCCGGTTGGGACACGAATCGGGACTAATGGGGCAGCACGTGGCCCGGCCGGAGGCAACAGGGGCGGAGGGGCTTTAGTCCCGGTTCGTAATACGAACCGGGACTATTGTCCCGTCAGATTTTTTCACTTTTTTCAAAAAATTCAGAAAATGGTTTAAATTTGTAAAATCAATAATGCTTATTCTGTAATTCATAAAAATATGAATAAAATACCAAAATGTTCAGAAAAATAAGACCTATTTGATTATTTCAAATGCATGCATGTTTAAAAAACTTAAATTAAATATTTTTTAGAACTACAAAAATGTCACTACTAGTTAAATATTGGGAACCACTATTACACATCATCGTCATGAATATATTACACACATCTCATTCGTCGTGCTTGGTCAAATATATTACAAACGGTACATGTAATACACACGACTTTAATTCTTATATATATACATCTCTTTTACACTCACTATTTAATTTCAACCTTACAGTAGTATTCTCGTTTTGGATCTAGGACCTCTGCATCTAAGAATCCGGCAATTTCCTCTTGAATTGCTCGTACGCGATCCTGTGGTAGAAGGCCTTCCCGCAACCGTTTGATCTAATTAAAAAAGGGTCAATATATATGAATGAAAGTAAACACAATTGATGGCAATAAACTAAAATTATGAATATTGCATACGCACTTCAAGTTGTTCTAAGATTCTGCCCTTCTCACAGCACGTCTGACGAATGAACACGCAGACATAGTATCCACATAAATGATTCCCACTTTCCTGCCTCAAACACTTTACGGGAACAGAGTTCAATCAAAATAATAATCAAGAATGGTAATGGTATTGAACTAGAATCAAATAGATGCGCGGATCTAGGTAGTAATACTTACATTTATTGGTTTAAATGTAATCTCCTTCACCCAATCACCCCTAACCCTGGCGGTGAATCGTTTCCAAGCACTGCCCGGAAAAGAAAATGAATAAAGGAGTTATATATTAATTACTTGCTATCAGTAAATGAACGGAAAGTTGCCGATATAGTGCCATAATATGATTGAAATTACCTCTGTAGGCATTCCTGCATGTCCGCCCAAGCCTTAAGAGGTTTATGTAACGAGTCCATGACAAGTACTACTCTTTTGTCAGGCATAATGATTAGCAGAATAAAGTGGTAGCTGCGTATGCATAAGTCATCAATTATACACTTAACATCGAGAAATTAAGCGAAATAGAATGTGTACAAGACAGTAACACTTACTTGAAGTTGTAAGGAAATAGTATTTCTCTTTTGGTTTCGTTAAATCATAACGCATTTACCAAGTTATTCTCTGTATCGTTGTAAAAATCATGGAGACTTTTTTCATGAACGAAATTTGGGTCAACGAACCCAGTGTCATAGATTTGTCCTCTTTTGCATTGGAGAATCTTCATTCTGCATAATTAATATAGTGATGAGTAAGATTATTAATGCAATGAATGAGGTGAGCTAGCTAGAGACTTAATTACAGAAATAATATTTACAGACAATAGGCACTGATGATAGCTTTGTCAAGGGCGCCTTGTTGGTATAACTGAAATAATTCACAAAATTCTATCATTACCACGCCAGCTCCATGCCCGTCATGCTCGTTCTTATATCCCACGTAGATCCAATTTCCCCCTTTCTTTGAGTCTGCCATGTACCAACTATGCAATCTTCGCATTTTTGTTGCTAGATTTTTTACTAACTCAGGTTTGACGAGAGGATGCATGTGCCGGTATTTGTATTTTGAAACTATTTCTTCGTGGAATTGTAATTGGTCTAAGTACTGAGCAATAGACATGCCCTGAGCAGAGGCTGCTTCTCCGTACAGTGCAACAAACTCAGGATCGATGCCGACCGCACGTTTGCTCGACCCCACCTCGGTATTGGAAAACACTTTGAGTGGGGGGCATAATTGTTTTTGCTGTTCTCCGAGCTGGGCAACTGATTTCCGGCTTGCACTACCATTCTTCGACCGCCGTTTATTTGCCTGAACCGACTTGAGAATAGAACGCTCATAGTCTGGTGTCAGCTTTGGCGGGGGTTGTTCAAGGGTCTTCAACATTTTTAAGACGGCGACTTTTTCTTCTGGGGTGTCGGGGAACTCTGGCACTTTCAGCTTCTTTTTCTTCAAGTTAGCAAACCACTGTTCCATTTGGGCTTTTGCGATCGCCTTATTTTCCTCCACCGTATAGTCGTAAGGTCTCTTGGGAAGATTCTTATGAGGTACTTTTGGGAGGGGTGACCTTATACGTTTCGGTGATCGGTTACCACTCCTCGTAGTACCAGCAGTGGTATGCTGAGCCTGAGTGGGCGGAGATGACTGACGCGGCAGCGGAGACGGCTACTCTGGAAACTGGTGAGGCGGCGGAGACGGCGCCTGAGGCGGCGACGGCGGCGAAGAGGACTCTTGCGCTGTAGAGTGGTGAGGCGGCGGAGACGGCACCTGAGGCGGCGGCGGTGGAGAGGACTGTTGCGTTGGAGACTGGTGAGGAGTCGATGGCCTTGGCGGCCAGTTTGGAAGCACGATGAATTCCTTTGGCCATAGAATGGTCCCTTTCCTGGCTTCTCCAAGTTCAACCACCTCCCCATCTTCACCTGCAGGATGTTCCAGCTTCAGCTCCTCAAATCCTTTACTAACTTCATCCACCCCGACAACAGCGTAGCCATGAGGAACCGGGGAGCAATGGAAAGTTGGTGTAGCTCCAATTGGTACGGCATAGCCGACCGCCACCTTTATGGTTAAGTTGAGCACTTTCACATGTAGCTCACAAGGTGTGCTCTCCATGATATCATCCACTGGGTAGCGACGAAGAGGATCCGTCGTCAGTGCATCATCATCACCAGCCGGGACCATGCTCGAAGCCACGCTACTTTTCCGATATGATGGGTCGGTAGCATCGACTGCAGCTTCTACAACGTGCTGCTGATATAGGCCGGCAGTGCCTTGCTGGCTAAGTCGGTCAAATTGATCCTGCTGCCGCTTCATTGTTTCTGCTATATGACGTAGCCGGTCTGCAGCAGCGCATGCTTCCCTTGCCTCCCTTTCCATTCTCCTCAGATGACTTCCATCGGGAAATATTTTCCTTTCCGCGGGAAACCCATGTGCCCACGGCTTGGAGCCTGAGGTTGCCTCGTGTTCGTCCTTCGTGTTCGGGATTCCCAAGGGCGCGTGCAAGCTCGTCATTCTCTCTATCGGGACGGAACCGTCCCTCTTCAACATCCTTTACTACTTTCCTAATTTCTTCGATGGGTAGTATGGGATTATCCTTGTGTCTTCTGTTATATATGCACTTTCCTTCTGCGTCCAATGTGCCCCCATGACCGTAAAACCAATTTCGTGACCGTTCGATCCATCCTTCTTTTATAGGCTCTGGAACGATCCCTTTAGCCAGCAGGTCGGCCTCAAGTTTTTCCCACTTAGGCATGGAAAAGGCGTAGCCACCAGGCCCCATATTATGGTGGTACTTCTTTTTAGCAGCATTTGTCTTATTTATTACAGACTTTAACTGAGCTTCCTCCGATTTCTTGTACGTCACAAAATCTTCCCAGTAGTCTCTTATCTTCTCATACCCGTGATTGAAATCCGGAGTTTTATCTTTCAAGATAAAGTCGGTGTACAATCTTTTCTTAAATTTGTTGAATAGCTCGGCCATCTTCTTAAGAGCCCACGCCTTGACTTTATCTTCTACAGCTTTTTTTTGGGCAGCCATCTCCTCCTCATCTGGCTCCCCCTCCTCTGGATCCACCTCTAGAAACGGCAAGGTGAAATTAACCATGACCTTTTTAAAAGGCGTTTTTTGCCTTCGGGGCCGAGCCAGCTAACTTCAGGATCCCTTGGCTTATTCCATTCTCGGATGGTGATCGGGACGTAGTCCCTAACAACAACATCGCATTGCTTCACAAATTTTTTTCTAACATCAATTGGAGCAATGGGTTCGCCGTCTACAGCGACTTCTTCGATCCTGTACCGGAGATGGTCCTCCAACTTTTTGGTTGGGCCTCGTTTCGTCCTCACAGAGGATTTGCTCGATCCGGATGGCTAAAAGAAGAAAGATCGTTAGTATGTGTATATAGACAACAGAGGCTAAATTAATTAATATAAATATATATGCACCTCATCGGAGTTTGTAATAATCAATGTTGCACCGGAGCCGCCGGCTTCTGCCTTGTCGGCTTCTCCCTCATCGGAGATGCCGAGTTCGGCCTCTTCCCAGACGTTGGAGACGCCGTCTCCTCGGTTGAGAGACTCATCCCCCTCACCGGAGTCGTTCAGAAAGTGACTTGCGTCATCCTCGCCACAGATCATATCCTCGAGGATATTTTCCTCATTTTCGTCTCTGCCGTGTGGTTCCATAGTTTCTGCAAAATACGAAAGTTATTTTCGGAGCCGTCTTTGCCGTGTAGTTCAGAAAACTTGTAGGAATAGAATGGTACTAGAAGGAAAGGCGCGCGTTGCTGCGCCCGTTGTTTCTAAGCGTCGTCATGGTGTTATATATGACAAATAATTCAGCATTTCATCTTGTCTGAAACGGAACAAAATTGAATTGTAGTAATAATATGACACCTATGAAATAGGAATCATTAACTAACTACACATTTCGATATCATTATACTTCACATGAACATCACTTGAGCAAAATTGTACACAGCTCCAATTACACGGTGCACCGATTAAAAACATCAGAGTATACAATTCCATCAATTCCATCAATTCATACAAATAATTCTATCAATTCCATCAATTCATACAAAACTGTATCAAATTATTGGATTTTGGATGAATATTTATTTATACAAATATGAAGCCTAAAATCATAAATAAATAAATAAATATGAAGCCTAAAATTAACTAACTAAAACTAAAACTAACTAACTAAATTACTAACTAACTAAAATTACTAATGCACTAACTAACAAAAATTACTAACTAATAATTTAAATTACTAACTAAAACTAACTAACTAAATTATTAACTAAAACTAACTAACTAAATTACTAACCCTAGGACCAATTAACAGTACCACTTTCAATCATACAAATAAATATGAAGACTAAAATTATTGGATTTTGGTTAAATATTTATTTATACAAATATGAAGCCTAAAATCATAAATAAATATGAAGCCTAAAATTAACTAACTAAAACTAAAACTAACTAACTAAATTACTAACTAACTAAAATTACTAATGCACTAATTTAAATTACTAACCCTAAATGCAGCAGCAAATTCAAAATTTTAAATTACTAACTAATTTAAATTACTAACTAATTTAAACTACTAACTAATTTAAATTACTAACTAAAACTAACTAACTAAATTACTAACTAAAACTAACTAACTAAATTACTAACCCTAAAAGCAGCAGCAAATTCAACAATTTAAATTACTAACTAATTTAAACTACTAACTAATTTATATTACTAACTAAAACTAACTAACTAAATTACTAACTAAAACTAACTAAATTACTAACCCTAAAAGCAGCAGCAAATTCAACAATTTAACTAACTAACTAAATTGCTCACCTTGCAAATTGGCAGCTCGGGTTGGAGAAGGGGCAGGGGAGGAACTCGGGCGCGCTGGAGCAGGGGATCGAGGAGAACTTGCCGGAGTCGAGCAGGGGAGCAGCAGGGGCACGGAGGCGGCTCACCGGAGTCGAGCAGGGGCACAGCAGGGGCACAGAGGCCGCTCACCGGAGTCGAGCAGGAGCGCAGCAGGGGCACGGAGGGGCTCCTCCTCGGCTGGAGCAGGGGCACGGACGGCAGAGGAGCTCGGACGGCGGAGAGGTGGCGCGGAGGAGCGGGCGGCGGAGGGCGGCGCGGAGCAGCCTGACGGCGTCGAGGGCGGGCGGCGGAGCAGAGCAGCCTGACGGCGTCGAGGGCGCGGCGGAGCGGAGCAGCAGATGCCTTAGCAAAATGAGGAGTTGGGGGAGAAGAAGAGGCAGGCAGTTTAAATAAAGTAGAGGCCTTTAGGTCCGGTTGGTACCCCCAACCGGGACTAAATGGTCTTTAGGCCCGGTTGGAGGCACCAACCGGGACTATAGGCCTACCCTTTAGTCCCGGTTGGGGGTACCAACCGGACCTAAAGGTCATTTTCAGCGGCACCGAAAAGGCGCGCGCCAAAATACCCTTTAGTCCGGGTTGGTAATATGAACCGGACCTAAAGACCTTTGGAAATTATTTTTTAAAATTGTAATAACTTATAAATTCAATATCTTTTGATCTGTTTATCAAAAAAATGCAATTAAAATATCAAATTGTTCATAAAAATGTAATCTATATGTTTATTACAAATCCATTTTTGTTTGAGATTAGAGGTGAATTCATTTAATTAAAATTTTTGGAATTTGAACTTAATTAAGTCATTAACTTATAAATTCAATATCTTTTGATCTGTTTATCAGAAAAATGCAATTAAACTTATCAAATTGTTCATAAAATGGAATCTATATATTTATTACAAATCCATTTTTGTTTGAGATTAGAGTGAATTCATTTAAGTAATTTTTTGGAATTTGAACTTAATTAAGTCATTAACTTATAATTCAATATCTTTCATATGGTTTATCAGAAAAATGTATTAAATATCAAATTGTTCATAAAAATGTAATCTAATTTTTTTTGTGTATTACAAATCCATTTTTGTTTGAGATTAGAGGTGAATTCATTTAATTAAAAATTTGGATTGGAACTTAATTAAGTCATTAAACTTATAAATTCAATATAGCGTGTCAATATTTATCGAAAAACGCAATTAAAATACAAATTGTTTGATAAAAATGTATCTATCGATTTAGATAATTTTAATATATATTCATTTAATTTATATCGTTTGAATTAATTTAGTCTAATCATTTGCATTTATATATATTCATTTAATTTAATTTATATCTATTGAATCAATTCATATTTATTTTTCACCGACCGGATACGGTACAGAATGACAACAGTGGATCAGTTGTCCTAACAATCTTAGTCATACCGCTGCCTAGGCCTATAATACTCGTACTCATAGTCGCCGTCATCGTCGTCGTCGCTGTCATTGTACTCATACGGCGCTCGTGGCTCGAACCTCGACGAGTGAGCACCCCCGGACAGCATGTTAGGGTAGCGCAGGCGGGGGTTATCACCGGTCGTGATGTAGTTCATCACGCCCTGGAGAGTCCGGCCAGCCCACCACAGCCGACGGCCGGCCTCGTTGAAGTCCGAAGGAGGCGGGCCGTCCCCCTCGTACCTGGCGAGCGCCCTCTCATGCCGATTGATGAAGAAGTCTTCCCAAGTCGGGCGGTAGTCGGGATGCCAGCCCGGATCCATCCGCTGCTCCGGTGTGAGCTCGAGGTAGTAGTGGTTCGTGATGGCCGCCCGGCGCGCCACACCTTGAGGGACAGGAGGGACCGGCATGCCTCCGGCGCTCAGCATCCAGCCGGCGGGGACGCGGTAGCCGGGTGGGCAGGGGTGGTTCGAGGCGGAAAGCTCCTCGGCCTGACGGTAGGTTAGTACGGTGGAAGCCATGGGAGAGTGATGAGGTTGCAGATATGAGTTTAGATGTGATATGGCAATAGCGGCCAAGCCTACATATATATAGTGATATGACAAGAAGCTAGCACACGGATCGTGTGTTTCCTTCGAGCGCTTGTGAGCCGTTGGATCAGAGTTGTGTTTCTTTCGAGTGCTTGTGAGCTGTTGGATCGTGTGTTTCCTTCGAGCGCTTGTGAGCCGTTGGATCAGAGTGTGTTTCTTTCGGGTGCTTGTGAGCTGTTGGATCGTGTGCACACGGATTGTGTGTTTCCTTCGAGCGCTTGTGAGCTGTTGGATCAGAGTGTGTTTCTTTCGAGCCCTTGTGAGCTGTTGGATCTCAAGCAGAAGATAAGGCACACGAATCAACGCTCCTTTAGTCCCGGTTCCAGCTACCAACCGGGACTAAAGATGAAGATTTGCCCTGATCTTTTAGCTATAAATACCCACCATGAGGAGGATATGAAGAACAAGAGTATGGCTAGTCCGGAAGGCAAAGACCGAATACAAATCATTCAGATTTCCTGCATACGTCCTACGGTGCATTTGATATGCGGGCACTCTCTAGCCACCGTAGGGCTGTATGCAGGGGAAACCGTGTGTTTTGTTCTATCTAGAAATCCTTCAGTTCATCGACCGAATACAAGCCATCAACTATGATGATATGTAACACTTTTGGGAACCAGCGGCAAGGGCTTCTTTGATGATCTGGTATATCCCCAACACTTGTTGGGATGGTTGCAGATCATCAGAGAAGTCTTGCCGCTGCTTGGATCGAATGCCCGTTTAAAATGGGTATGCTTCTCTCTCGATGGACCAAGGCGACGACGAACTTCTCACCAGTTTTTGTTACAGCAGAAAGAGTGAAGCGGAGCCGGCACGATGCGCAAGTGGGCGCTCTCCTGGCGCTGCTGCATGGCTGAGGACGACGCGACCAGCTGCAGGCACTCACGAGCCACCGTTGGGCTGTATGCAGGTGAAACCGTGTGTTTTGTTCTATACAGAAATCCTTCAGATAATCGACCGAATACAAATTACATAAAAGGTTTAATGCATTTGGGAACACTCGATCATACATATATTGTGTAATGTATTTGACACACTCATATATAAAGGTTTGAGAACACTCATACATAAATTGTTTAATATATTATTACACTCATACTTAGATCATGATCGCTTCTTCGGCCGTAACCATGGAGTTTCTTCATTATGTAACGGGATGCTTGGGTGAGTTTTCACTGTGAAGGGTGGAATTTCATCAAACTTATTATAGTCTGCTGACATGTCTATCTTGTGCTCGACTCCAACGATGTTTCTTTTTCCTGAAAGAACTATGTGACGCTTTGGCTCATCGTGTGATGTATTTGTTTCCTTATCTTTTCTTTTTTTTTGGTCTGGAGCTCATGTCCTTCACATAGAAAACATGAGCCACATCATTGGCTAGGACGAATGGTTCGTCTCTGTACGCAAGATTCTTGAGATCCACTGTTGTCATTCCGTACAGCTGGTCTATCTTTACCCCTTCTCCATTCATGTTGACCCAACTGCACCGAAACAAAGGGACCTTAAAAGTAGGTCCATATTCAAGTTCCCATATCTCCTCTATGTAACCATAGTATGTTTCCTTTTGTCCATTCTCGTCTGTTGCATCAAAACGAACACCACTGTTTTGGTTGGTACTCTTTTTATCTTGGGCGATCGTGTAAAATGTATTCCCATTTATCTCGTACCCTTGGAAAGTCAATACAGTCAAAGATGGTGACGCGGCCAATAAGTAGAGTTGATCTCCAACATCGGTGTCATTCATGAGATGTAATCGCAACCAACTGCCGAAAGTCTCCATGTATTTTTGTTTAATCCAGGAGTCAGGCTTCCCTGGGTTTTTGGAGCGTACAATATTCTTGTGTACCTCGATATACGGAGCCACGAAGGTGGAACTTTGTAGAACTGTGTAGTGTGCTTGAGTGAAAGAATGCCCGTCCCTACATATCATTGTTTTCTTTCCTAGCGTGCCTTTCCCACTAAGTCTCCCCTCATGCCGCGATTCAGGAAGACCAATCGACTTAATGTCGGGAATAAAGTCAACACAAAACTCAATGACCTCCTGTTCCATAGCCTTTGGAGATGCTTCCTTCTGGCCTAGCACGGTTATGAACATATTTCTTCAAGACTCCATAACCTCTCGAAGGGGAACATATTGTGTAGAAATACAGGACCTGAGAATTGCAATCTCGTCGACTAGGTGAACCAGGAGATGCGTCATAATATTGAAAAATGATGGGGGAACACCAACTCAAAACTAACAAGACATTGGACCACATCCTTCTGTAACCTTGTCAGACTTTCTTGATCGATTACCTTCTGAGATATTGTATTGAGAAATGCACATAGCTTCACAATGGGTACTCGAACATTTTCCGATAGAAGCCCCCTCAATGCAATCGGAAGCAACTGCGTCATAATCACATGGCAATCATGAGACTTCAGGTTTTGGAATTTTTTATCTGCCATATTTATTATTCCCTTTATATTTGACGAGAAGCCAGCCGGGACCTTGATACTGCTCAGGCATTCAAAAAATATTTCCTTCTTTGCTTTCGTAAGAGCGTAGCAGCTTAAGTAATGACGTCATTTATCCGTATGCTTGTTGTTTGGGTCTTTCATACGCTGCTGGTCCTCCTGTGCTTCCGGTCTATCTTTTGTCTTCCCATACACGCCAAGGAAGCCTAGCAGGTTCACGCAAAGATTCTTTGTCACGTGCATCATGTCGATTGAAGACCGGACCTCTAGGACATTCCAATAGGGTAGCTCCAAAAATATAGATTTCTTCTTCCACATGGGCGCGTGTCCGGTAGCGACGTATTTCGGAACAAACTGACCGCCAGGACCCTTTCCAAAGATTACTTCTATGTCCTTGACCATACCAAATATAGCATCACCATCAGGGAGGTTAGGCTTCTTCCCGTGATCTGCCTCACCTTTGAAATGCTTGCCTTTCTTTCTTCCGGGATGATTGGCTGGAAGAAATTGACGATACCCTAGGTACACGACCTTCTTACATTTTTCCAAATATGTACCTTTAGTCTTATCTAAACAGTGCGTGCATGCGTTGTATCCCTTGCTTGACTGTCCTGAAATGTTACTAAGAGCAGACCAATCATTGATGGTTACGAACACCAATGCTCGTAGGTCAAATTCCATCTGTTTGTGCTCATCCCACACACGTACACCTGGTATTGGCCCACAACTGCAAAGTCATCACTAATGGCCTTAGGTACACATCAATGTCGTTGCCAGGTTGCTTCGGGCCTAGGATGAGAACGGGCATCATAATGAACTTCCGCTTCATGCACAACCAAGGAGGATGGTTGTAGATACATAGAGTCACGGGCCAGGTGCTGTGACTGCAGCTCTGCTCCCCAAAAGGATTCATACCGTCTGTACTTAGACCAAACCATAAGTTCCTTGCGTCACCTGCAAAGTCCGAGAACTCTCTCTTGATTTTTCTCCACTGTGACCCATCGGCGGGGTGTCTCAACTTTCCGTCTTTCTTACGCTCTTCTTTGTGCCATCGCAACAACCTAGCATGCTCTTTGTTTCTGAACAGAATTTTCAACCGTGGTATTATAGGAGCATACCACATAACCTTAGTAGGATCCTCTTCCTGGGGGGCTCATCATCGCCCTCAACATCACCAGGGTCATCTTGTCTGATCTTGTACCGCAGTGTAGTGCATACCGGACATGCATCCAAATTCTCGTACTCCTCACCGCGGTAAAGGATGCAGTCATTGATGCATGCATGTATCTTCCGCACATCTAATCCTAGAGGGCAGATAGCCTTCTTTTCTTCGTACGTAGTCTCGGACAATTCGTTATCCTTTTGAAGGTTTGGCTTCATTATTTTCAGTAACTTCTCAAATCCCTTGCCAGATAAACGAGTCTCTGCCTTCCATTTCAGCAATTCCAGTGTGGTATCGAGCTTTGTGCTGTCATCTTCGCAATTTGGGTACAACAACTTTTTGTGATCCTCTAGCATGGCCTCCAACTTCAGCTTCTCCTTTTCTGTATCGCATTCTCGTTTTGCATCAGAAATGACCCAACCAAGACCATCATCGGGCTCATCTAACGCCCGTTGTTCTTCACCTCCTTCTTCTTCATTGTATTCCATCGCAGTATTACCGTATTCTTCAGGGAACATAGGATAGTTCTCATCATCCTTTTCTTCTTCATTGTCTTCCATCATAACCCCTCTTTCTCGTGCTTGGTCCAACAATTATAGCTGGGCATGAACCTCTCCGAAGCAGGTGGCCTTGAAGGGTTCTCGAGGAAGAGTGCTCCTTAACGTTCCGACAGTCCACACATGGACAAGGCATAAAACCATCATCTTTGTTTGCCTCAGCCACATGGATAAATTTCTGCAGGCCTGCAATAAAATCGGAACTGCGTCGATCTCCGTACATCCATCGCTGCCGTCATCCATCTGCATATCATATAATTAAGTTTATCAAATACTATTAGAATAACATCTTGATACTGAAATGAACACCGTATATCAACACATGCAAAATTTGTATCAATTACAGATGAAAAGGACAACGGTTGCTAATTAACCTCGATTGATCGGAGAAAAGAGAGAGGACAAAGCCTAAGGGTGGCTCGGGCACCTCATATCATTTTGTGTGAACTTAAATGTGGCTCGGGCATTTCATCGAACACCTCTAGTGCATAGCAAAGGAAAACAAACTAGCACCCACCTCTCACACCTCCTAGCAGAAAAAAATAATAGAGGAGTAGAAGCTGGCTGGCTTTATAGGCAGGGGACTATTAGTCCCGGTTCGTGCTGTAAACCGGGACTATCCCTCAGAGCATTAGTCCCTGTTCGTGCTGTCAACCGGGACTAATGCTCTGAGGGAGCTTTAGTCCCGGTTGACAGCATGAACCGGGACTAATGCCCCCTGCCCAACCGGGACCAATGCCTCACGGGACCCTGGCCGGTCGAACCGGGACCAATGCCAGGCATTGGTCCCGGTTTGTCACTCAACCGGGCCTAATGGCTTCCCCCCCCCTTCGGAAAGACCATTTTTCCACTAGTGTTTAGGTTCTGAATGCTTCGCTGCGCTTCGAAGGCAGGCGTGTGCTCTGAAATAGCCAGGCTGGCAAGGTGGTGGACCCCATGGCCATAACTAATTATTCACCTTTGGGCAGAAACGAGGCATGGAATCACCAGCTGTAAAAGTTTTCAAGTCATCTATCTGTGATACAGGAAAGACGGTAAATTATTGTGGGTTATCGCCAATAGCACTAGCCACGTACCTATCACTAACAAAAAATATAACAAATGACCGACATTTCATCTTGTCCTTTCCGTTCGTCACATAGCTGGGTTTGGCTCAGGTAATTTACGGTCGTCGGTCTAAACACAACTGTCATCTTGCCTCAGATCTATTTTTAACTGGCTGTTCAAGCGATCTATATATCGATCACATGCTTCCCTAAAAAAAACATATCGATCACATGCTGATATAATTTCTCCTATGAAAATTGCGGGATGTGCCGAGATGAAGACCATTCATGCTTCAAGTTATA
Source organism: Puccinellia tenuiflora (assembly GCA_012064385.1). Lineage (NCBI taxonomy): Eukaryota > Viridiplantae > Streptophyta > Magnoliopsida > Poales > Poaceae > Puccinellia > Puccinellia tenuiflora. Next base: position 199,597 of record QRDG01000194.1, read on the forward strand.
ATATACACATGCATGTAGGGTGTGTTTTACTTTAAAGAAACATGTATAGTATAATATGCAAGCTCATAAAAAGAGAGACAGGTAAATCCGTAAAGAATATTCCTATACATATTGTTGTACTTGTCATATTTATATAGTTGATTCTACCCTTGCCAGATTATTGAGTGCCTTAAAATCCCGTTTAAAAGAATCCATATATATTTTAGTGGTCTCACATTTTATCCAAGGGTTCTCTATATTGGGCATGGTCGGTGGCCTTCTTGTGCGGCAAGAGCGAAGCGGTGGCATGATTTATGTTGAAGGACAAGTGTAATAGTCTCATAAAAAAGGGGCGAATAGCTCATATAGCGACGTCGTTGAGCAAAATCGTCTGAAACACGACGTAGTTGGCGAAAATAGCTGCCATGCGACGGCTGTGGTTGCCTAAATAGCTGTTGTACGACAAAGTTTAGACGCGGGTCTTTGCCCGTTAGTTAGGGTGCGTTTTGGTTAGGACAGTGGGGGTTAGAGCTGATACTAGTGGGTTCCACCAAGGGACACGTTGTCCAGAGTTAACCGTCGACTACTCGACCGCCCGCGAACCCGACCGTGCTGCACGGGGCGAGCGGCGGCGGCGGCGTCTGAGCATCGTTTTCTTCTCGGCGGCGGTGGAGCGCCTATCTCGGCAGCGGCGGAGCTATTGCGAGTGAGTAAATGAGCAACCCTAGTCCCATTCCCCCCAATTTGGGATCGATCTTGCCTCATGCTCTGTTTTCTTGTGGATCTAGAATCTGGATTGTGGGTGGGTGGGTGGTGAGGAGCGCAGGGACTGATTGAGATGGAGGGAGCTGACAGTGCTTCAAATCGGTAATGCGCCATCTTTTAGGTGTTATGGTACTCGATTTGGTAGTGAATCGCCTCTCGCTTATACTGTCTCTCTGCCCGCCATTGACAAAACAGGGGAGATTCTGCCACCACATTTGCAATTGTAGTTGAATTTTTTCCCTGTAAAGCCAAGTTCAGTGATGGCAGCGTCAAAGACATTGACAGAGATACCATCGTGAGGTTGGATGTCGAGCTTGCAGATGTTGATCTCCAGGAATTGGAGAGCATGGAGGAGAAGGCCGTGGGCAATTTGGTGGAAAAAATTGGGGAGAGTATTGTTTGGGGTCCAGAACAAGAGGTATCTCTGCTACGGTTCGACGACTATAAGAGTGAATATGTGAGAATTGAAGATGGAGAATCCATGGTTGCTGTAATTGATCAACAAGAAGGGTGGGCAAGCAAAAAAGTAACTTTTTATGCAGAGCTAATTGATCTGCAATCTGATTCCAGAGTTGGTTATGTGCCATCAAAGATGGCTGCACAGATGGAAGAGAATGAGTGGCCTTCACAAAATAAGATGTTGGCAATGTTCACTGAACCGACAGTAGTAGCTGAAGATACGGGGGTTGATGCAGATACAGAGGAGGGAAGCCATGGTGCTAGAAAGATTGTAGTTGACTGGAATGTAGTAGAGTTGAATGAAAAAACAGATTTGGTCATTGCACCAATATCTGACATTGATATGGCCAAAATGTTTGGCATTCCCGTTGATGACAGAGATAAGGAGAAGGATGACAGTTCTTTGCCTGCTGATGGTAACAAAAATTCAGGCCCTGCAAATGAGGATGTAGAAGAGCTGATGAGAGAGGCTGCAGATAATGTGGATGATGCAGATGATAATGAACTGGTCTGTTTGTATGACAAAGAGAACCCAGTTATTGAGGTGGGAAAGTTGTGGCCAAGCATGGATGAGTTTAGGATGTGTTTCAGGACCTATGCAGTGAAAAAAGAGTTTGATGCGAAGACTATGTGGACTGATCGGAAGAAATTTTATGCTCGGTGCAAAGGTTTTGATGGTGGTGGCAATGCTTGCAAATGGTACATATCTGCCAGATTACAACCTGATGGAAGTACAGTTAGGGTAAATCAAATACCACACCAGCATACATGTATGACCACTTCACAGAGAGTTTCAAAGATGACATCACAGCTGTGGATTACAGAGAAGATTACTCCTATTTTAGCCAAGACTCCAAACACTACTGCAAAGAGGCTTAAAGTTTACTTGGAGAAGCTGTACCCCATCCAGTTGAAATATAGCACTGTGTGGAAAGAAAAACAAAGGGCAGTGAAATCATTGTATGGTGACTGGGAAAATACATTTTGGATGTTGTATAGTTTTAAAGCAGAGGTCGAGAAGAGGTCACCTGGAAGTGTGGTGAGATAGATACAGAGGTAACAGAGGATGGCAAGGTTTATTTCAGCAAGTTTTTTATGTGTTTGAAGCCTTGCATAGATGGATTCAAAGCAGGGTGCCGTCCATATTTGAGCATAGACTCATCTTTTTTGACTGGAAAGTGCAATGGTCAGTTGGCTGCATGCAATGCTCTAGATGGACACAACTGGATGTTCCCTATTGCAATTGGAATGTTTCAATCAGAGACAGAGGCATCATGGACATGGTTCATGATGCAACTGAAAAGATGCTTAGGGCCAGTATCACCTTTGGCCATCCACACAGATGCATGTAAAGGGCTGGAAAATGCAGTGAAAAATGTTTTCCCCCATGCTGAGCAGAGGGAGTGCTTTGGACATATGTGGATGAATCTGATAAAAAAATTCAAAGGAGATGAATTTGGGCGCATGTGGCCAGCAGCAAGATCTTACACCACACAGACACATTCCTATCACCTTGGTAAGATCATGGCAGCATGTGGGAATGACAATGAGTTTGCTACATGGTTGAACACCTACCATTCTCTTTTATGGTACAGATCAGGTTTTAATACTGCTATAAAGTGTGATCATATCAACAACAACTTGGCAGAAAGTTTCAACAACAAAGTGAAGGAGTTGAAAGACTTGCCTGTGCATGACATGGTGGACCAAATAAGAATCATGATAATGCGCTTGTGGGAATTGAGAAGAAGACTTGCTGATGCTTTGGAAGGGGACAAGCTTCCAGCTGTGGTACAGCAGGTGGTTAACAGGAGCAGAAAACTTTCACATCTATCTGTTGAGAAATCTTCCTTGTGGGGTGCTGAAGTTAGAGATACAAAGAGTGGCAGGAGGCATGTTGTAGACACTGAGTTGCATGAATGCACTTGCCAAGAGTGGCAACACACTGGAAAACCATGTGAGCATGCCATTTTTTTTTGGCATCTAAACCCAGGTTAAATATGCACCCATATTTGCATGAGTATTACTCAGTACAAAGATTCAAAGCTGCATATGCAACTCCAATTCCAGCTCTGACTGACCAATCTCAGTGGCCTGAGGTGGAAATAGAATTTACCATGTGTCCTCCCCTCACTAGAAGAAAGGCTGGGAGGCCCAAACAGAGCAGATTCAAAGCTTGGTTTGAGAAAGGTGGTAGTAGTAAGAAGGGGAAAAAGAAAGAAAATGAAAAGCCACAAAGGCCTCAAAAGGGTAACAAAAACAGATGCAAGTTGTGTGAGGAACTTGGGCATAGAATTGGTTCCCCCAAATGCCGTTACACTCCTGTAAAACCGAAGTATGTTAATGTCCAATTTATATGCTTGTTTCTTGTTTCAGCTGCATATTTTAGTATGTAACCAATTTATATGCTTTATTTTTCAGGAGGAAGCGTGCAGAAAAAGCCCCACCTCTTGTTGTTGAACAGTGCTGGCCAATGAAAAAGCCAAGACTCAATGGCTGTAGAAAGAAGAGAACTAATTTGGCCAATGCAACACTGCTGGCCAATGAAACAGTGGTAGCTGAACCTGTTACTCATGTTGCGATGCAATATGAACCAGTCTCGGATGTTGGACAAACTGAAGAAGATCTAGCTGCTGTTGTGCAAACTGAAGAAGATCTAACTGTGGTGCAAACTGATTCAGTTCTGGATGTTGTGGTGCAATCTGATTTAGTTCTGGATGTTGTGGTGCAATCTGATTCAGTTTTGGATGATGTTGTGCCATCTGATTCAGTTTTGGATGCTGCGGTGCGAACTGAAGCTGTTCTAGAACTGAATCTGTCGTCTGTTGAGGTGTCAACTGAAGATGAGCAAGAACTTGTGTTTGATGTCTGTATAGGACGTGATTTGCGGTGGCCTAGTGCTACTGACGCGAAGAAAACCAAGAGCATGAGGGTTTTGTGTGGTGTGCTGGCACAATCAAGTGGTAAGAAGAAGAGAAAATCGAGGGCAAAGAAAAAACTTGTGTGAACGATTGCTATTTCTAGTTTGAGGTGTGAAACTTGTGTGGTATTTGAAATGGTGTGGTGTAAACATGAATGATTGCTTTAACTTGTGTCCTTTTAATTCAAATTTGAATTTGAACCGACTATGAATTTCTCCAAATATTTGAAATATTTTTATCGGCTTTTGGCTCAGTGGTTATGCTCGTTTTGGGGACAATACGGACCCTTTTGGTAGGGTAAACATCTCCAACAAGCAATCGGTTCTCCAAAATGAGCTAAAAAGAGCCCCAAAGGTAGCCCAAACAGCCCCATTTCTAATCCGAGAATTTTTTCGACCTTCTCCAAATGACCTCAAACTCTAGGATTAACATGTAATGCACTAATATAGTGTACTTGACCAATATGGAGTCATTTCATAAAACTATAAAACCACTCTAGGGCTTGAGTTCAAACGACAGAGTTGAATATCACATTATATCCATGATTTTTTCGTTTGAATGTATTCATACCTTGTTTACCAACTGTAATCATTAGCATATGACATAAGAAGACTATGTGCGCAGGTTTTTCATTTTTCTGATTTTTTTTGAATTTGTTATGCATATTTGAATTTTGGTCAAACCCTAGGTTTGACCAACATTTAAACAAGTTTAAAACATGATAATGAAAAACTAAGCCCGGATCCTTCTTAGTCACTCCAAAATGAAGCTTTGGGGAGGATTTAGAAATTTTCATGTTCAAAACCCATAACCACTTCTCTTCACCCTTGACTTCATACGACAGAGTTGAGATATCACATTAGATCCAGGAGATTTTTTTCGTTTGAATGTATTCATACCTTGTTTATCAACTGTAATCATTAGCATATGACATAAGAAGACTATGTGCGCAGGTTTTTCATTTTTCTGATTTTTTTAATTTGTTATGCATATTTGAATTTTGGTCAAACCCTAGGTTTGACCAACATTTAAACAAGTTTAAAACATGATAATGAAAAACTAAGCCCGGATCCTTCTTAGTCACTCCAAAATGAAGCTGCTGAAGATTTCAAACTTCAAAAAAAACGTTGACTCCCCTCCAAACGGTTGACTCCCCTCCAAATCCCTTCAAAACCCACGATCCGTTCATACACGATCCGTGGCCGTGCGATCTGGTCTTGCTTAACTGTGGCTGTGCGATCTGGTCTTCTAGAAGGTGAGCTCACACACGATCCGTGGGAAAGCCGGTTCTGCTACCTGATTGGCTGGGAAGCGGTGCACTTGGACCGTTGGGTTCAGCCGTGGCCGTGCGACGACGGCACGCAGGCAACCGCCTCGGTCAGCCCAAAAGTCGAGCCTTGAAATAAAGGGAAACAATAGCCCTGATACTACGTGCGTATGCATTGGTAGCGGCGTGGGCCTCGAGCTGCGACGTCTGCATGCACTGCCGTGAAATACGACCCGTCGCTGCGCGCGTGCAAGCATGGAGCAGGGCCCACTCTGGCGAGCGCATGTAAACATAGGTGTGTACGTGTCAAGTTTTGGTGGGGCCCGTTTAGGTGGCGCGCCTTAAACAAGATCTGCCGCTGCCAATAAAGAGCACCAAATCCTTCTCCAACTCTCACACCGCACCCCATCTTCCTCCATCTTTCTTCTCCAAAGCACTAGCCTCTCTACCGCCGTAGCCACCATGCAGTTCACTGGTCCGACCTTCCGCCGTCCTGCCATCGTCCAGGAGCTGCAGTACCCACCGGGGAGGGTTGTGGAGAACACCCTGAGGTGCTGGGCCATCTCTAGGTGGAGGGGGCCCGTCGATTTCGCGCGGTTCTTCCTCAGATCCTGCTTTAGGCACCTCCCCGCGGGCACACCGCCCATGTTCTTCATCGACGAGGTTCGTATGGGAGGCAGCGGGCTCAAGGTCACCTTCACCAACCCCTACGACGCCTACCATCTCCTCGGCCAAGCGTTTTGGTGCGGCGCTGAGTTCATCTGCTTCACCGTCAGCAACATCTACACCGACTGGGACTGCATCTTCCCGACCGCCAACAAGATGCACTGCCTTCCCTACGTCTTCCCCGACGAGGATGAGGAGTGAAGGGGCCCGGATCTGGAGCACCCCGCCTGCCCACCGCCCAAGATGTGTTGCCCATTGATGTTGGATCTTGGCGTTTAATGGGCACGTTTAATATCCTATGTTGCTAGTTTTACTTTGTGTCTCGATCGAGTTTATGTATCCCTTAGGTCGTGCTTTGCCCGCTATCATTATATATCCCTTAGTATCATGGGCAATGTTTGTGGGGCGCCCATGTTTGTGTCATCGAGTTTGTCATCGAGTGAATGATATCTTCTAATGTTTATTATATATATTTCTCCCGAGTTCATCCGAGCATTTTTTTGACCTTCTCCAAATGACCTCAAACTCTAGGGTTAACATCTAGTGCACTAATATAGTGTCCTTGACCAATATGAAGTCATTTCATAAAACTATAAAAAAACACTTCTATGTACACACCAAAACTTGACACGTACACTTCAAAACTTGACACGTACACACCAAAACTTGACATGTACACATCTATGTTTGAGCCAAGTAGACATTTCTTTTAACTTGACACGTTACTTTTTGAGCCAACACAACAATATTTTATTTAGCCAACACGACACACCATAATTTTTAGCCCATAATATTTCATTCAACCCATTTTTCGGTCTAATAATGATTTAGCCAACAATAACGTGTCTACAAACCTTTTCTTTTTTGAAATAACGTGTCAAAAACTTTTTCTATGATTTCGACACGAAACATTCAGAGCTAATTTCCACCTGAATTTATACGCTTTCGATTTCGACACGAAACATTCAGAGCTAATTTATTCGAATTCATAACATAGTTCATCTTACAAACAATTCCTAAATCGAGATCCACAACTCCTAAATCCAAATTCCTAATCTGAACGACAAAGAAACACCAAATAAATGGCAATGATACACACATAAAATGCTCCGGCCATCATGTTTGACTGCTTATTCAATTCCACAATCTGGCTCAACTGCTTGTTCAATTTCTGCAACTGCCTTTTCACACCAAAAAATCCTCCAATGGACGATCGAGTCTGTTTGAGATCTCCTCCTCCACAGCAGACGAGATGGGAGCCGCCTGAATTGGGGCCCCTGAATTGGGGGCAACACTTCAACTTGAAGCCCTCGATCCCGAATGTACTTATCCATCCACTCAAAATGGCCGCATTCCTCCAAATCCTGAAAAGGGGAACGGAAACCCTAATTCCTAAATCCATACTGCAAAATCAAAATCACGCCAAATCAGGACAAACCAAACCTTCCCATCCTTCCCAGGTTGTCGGCGCTCTCGCATTTGACAAATTCCCGTCCTGACATTGCCCCTCGTCGAGCGCACACATGTCAAGCGCTTCATTGGATCTAGGCGAGGGCAGTCCGGGCATCTAGTCATCGGGACTTCCCCATAACGCGGCCATAACTTCTGGGAGCCAGAAGCGGAGCTGGACATCCCTCACCGCCGCCGCCGTGGACCGTTGCCGGAGAAGAGGAAGAAGAAGGTGCGCGGAAGAACAGGGGAAGGGGCAATCGGTGATGTCGGGGGCAGAGCACGAGCACGGGAGCGGGGGCAGTCTGCCTCTTATAAAATCGATAAGGTTGACGTGGATAAGTGGTGGGTCCCAGTCTGAGGTGGCATGCAGTGGGTCCCACGTAGCAACGGTCGACTGGTGGGTCCCTGCGTTCAAACAACCCAGCTCACGTAACCAATTTGTTAACAGTTTCCTTCCGTTTAAGTGCTTAAAAAGCCGTGTCGGGCCGTGGCTATTTGGGCCGTTCCAACTGTCGTCTCTAAGCTATTTCATCGAACGACGTCGTTCTCCAGTGAATAGCGTGGAAATATGTAGCGTGTGAGCTATTCGCCCATAAAAAACAGAGTAAGTTTCTGATCGGAATGGAAGAAACCAATCCCATGGTCAGGGAGTGATCACTAACCCTCCAGTTGCATTATGGAGAAGGGTCGTCATTTAGTTGTCGTGGACAACCCGACCCGAAAATCTCGAGTTGGAGAGTTGGGCAATCCCATCGGGACGTGCTCAGGCCAAGAATTTGAGCCCGACATGCCTCTCGGGCCAAACAATGTGCTTCATTTAGGTTGTCTATGAATAGGACTCATTGGGACCACACAGAAATTATTCTTTTGTGTCTCATCGGGCCAGACGTGCGCCTAGAAAATAGGAAATTGCGTCAGGCCGGGTCTAAACTCGGGTTTGGATCTTGTATGTGCAAAAACCTGCTCTAGAGTACGGCCAGGCCAAGTGACGTAATTGTGTCTCACGTAGAGAGTTTAAATAGAGTTGATCGACATATATGTCCTCAGGAATGTCGCACCTCCAAGTTAATTGCAAACACATTTATAGAGTGTTTTGTGTACATGTGTGGATCCTCTCATATACAAGCTAGACAATAAAGAAATTGTGACAAATGTGTTGCAGATGGGGTATCAAAGCATCAATCCCCACTACAAGGATTTTGGTCGTGTGTGGACATGTATAGGGCACATGAGATAAAATGTGCATCTAGGGTCTTCACTCGTAATTTTTCATGTCCACGGTATGCTTTTGAAGGAGACAACCCTTGAAAATGTGTGCGTATAATATCCCCACCTATTGGAGATTGTCATGTGACCCAAGTATATTTATGTGTTGACATTAGTCTCGCATGAAGAGTTTCGAGAGAGTCGATCTTGAATTACTTTAGCTGAGAGGGTGGGGGTGGGGGATAAAAACCTTTGACTCAATCTTTGCGAAAGTAACAAGTTGTTATGTCTACATAAGAGTTCTAAGTACTACTTCAAATGCTTGGTTTCATCATCCATGATGCGTAAAGGGCTTCCTCAAAACCCCCTCTAGATGTGTTACCATCACTTGCTCACAACCCCCAACAGCTAAAGACATGGTTATATAACATGCACACTCACATGGCCAACAAAAAAGTAGCCAACTCCGCAGAAATTCACTTTGGATCCTGAGCTCACATGCTCCTGTCCAAACAAAAAAATCGAAAGAAATAGTAAAGCACTACAAAAAATCTAAAAAGAATTGGTGATGAACATATGCAAGTTTTATACATGCGTGCGGAATTTCGTGATGAAATGACATTTGTGTTGCTCTATGCAAAAAAACAAAAAAAAGTTGCCCTAAATGGCATTTAAAAAATATCTTTTCATCACACTGGTTATGTTTATTTTTTGCATAGAGCAAAAAAATTTCATTTCATCACGAAATTTGTATGTGTTCACCACCAATTTTTTCTTAGAAATTTTTGAAATGTTTTACTATTATTTTTTCTTTTTTATTTGAACAGGAGCATAGACCTTGGGAGCCAAAACAGCCCTCCCCTAAATTCTATCAGAGGTTCCATCAACTATTTATCAAGTCCATCACTAATAAACATGCATATTTGTAACACTTCTTTTCCTAGCGTCAACATGTATGTAACACTTGGAGGAGGATATAAGTTAGATGCCACTGAACTATGCGCCTACATGGCTCGAGAAAAATGGAAGTCGAAAAATACCTGTTTACTACTTGATCAAGATATATATGTACCAACAAATTAACAAGCTATGCACAAGGAAGAGTGGTAAAATAAATTGATAACTCCTTGTGCTCCTTCTTCAGTCTTCAATCTTTGTTGGTAGTACAAGATGAGAATTAGATCTATCTTTATTGGTGCTTAAGACAAACTGCAAAGTCAGTTACTAAAATGGTAACTCGCTGAGCGGGACACGCTATCAGTGAGAGAGGAATGTGGTAAATTCCAGGTGGCTTCCCTCGGAAGCAACTGTAATAAGCACCACGCTTCACCTCGTGCCGCCATCTCCCAATAAATCCCCTTCCTCCTCCTTCCCCGTCGTCTTTCTTCCACCTTCCCCTCCAACTTCTACAGTGCACTCGCAAGTCAGAGAGAGAGAGGGAGAGAGTCGGCACGCGTCGACAATTAATGGCGAAAGAGTGGTGGTCGCTGGCGCTGACGATGCCGGACATCCTCCAGGAGGCCGGCAACTTGAAGGAATCCGTCAGGCTGATCAACATCGCCATCATCAAGCTCGAGGCGCAGGACGAGGTGCTCGGTATTTTGAAACTACAAACAGAGGCAGAGTTTCATGGAGCTCGGTATTTTGAAAATTTTAAGATCATCCTTTTTAATTTTCAAAAATCGAAAGAAAATTCTAGGAGTAAATAAAGTCAAACTCTACCATTGTGTAAAATCTCAATGCAAAATTAGTATTATTTTAGCCCAAACAAAAAAGAAAAATCCGACCAATTTTAAAGGTTATCAAAATCTGTATTTTTTATCAGTTCAGATACACGCATTGTCGTTTTTGCCCAGTATAAAATATAAGCAATTTCTAATTCAGATATACGTGAATCACCGTGAGTCCATTGTATATCAAGTGGTGGGCGGACGACGAGAGAGAGAGAGAGAGAGAGAGAGAGAGAGAGAGAGAGAGAGAGAGAGAGAGAGAGAGAGAGAGAGAGAGTTTGTGTGCTGATGTTAGTTGTGAACATGTATGCACCTATCAAATCAGTACAATGTTGTACTGTTATAACTATCGCGAACCCTGCCATGAAGAATTAACACAAAGAACCAAGGCTTGTCTACAAAAAACAATTTATAGTCACGGATAATGTACATCAAAGGCAATGGTTATATCCATCCAACAGTTTCCGATAATTCCTAGAAGAACCCTTACCCTGTCATTCTCCCCCTACACTCTGAATATGGAACCCGGTGTGGCGGCGGTGGCACCATAACCCTAGCGGTAGTTCGGAGCCCTAACCCTTATCCTCCCATTCTCCCCCTACACTCCGGATCTAGAGCACGGTGTGGCGCGGCAACACCCTAACCTTAGCAGTTCTCCGCCCGTGCCGGGACGTGAGGCCGTACTGTGGCGGTAGTTGATTGATGTGCCCTATGGACGTACCACCCAAATATTACTAATAAACGTATCTTAATTATCAAACATCTCTCAGTTTGTGCAAGGTTGAAGATGTAGCTCTTCCTAGTGAAATACACTTTGGCTCCCGAGTTCCACTCGGTATTAAAAACATGTTTTGAACATGTCAATAAAATCTGAAAAAATTTAGCGGATACATCGTCGTATTCTATGTGACTACAAAGTTGTTTCGTAAAAAAGACATTTTTTGTGACCTGTGTAAAAAGGCATAAAAATGTCATGAAAAGTCTTATTTTAGCACCAAATTTTGTTTTTTATACAAGTCAAAAAACTGTCGGTTTTTCTTGAAAAGAGTTGGTGAACACATAGGATTCTAAAATCTATACGCGAATATTTTTGTATAATTTATTACCATTTCGGAATATGTTCAAAATGTACTGTAAATAAAGGGTGCATATGCACCGGGAGCCAAAGCCTCCCCTCTTCCTATACCTATTTATTATTTTTGTTATTTACCGCAAGTCTCTAGTTTTATGCAAGCAGTTTTGGCCTTGTTAATCACATGGGCTATCTCATATGAAATTTCAAGGAGAACATGAGAAAGTGGTGTTTGTTAACATCACCTACTAATGGGCAGCCTTCGTCTTATGTGTATTCGATAACATATGTCAGTCTAGGTAAAAAGTTATATACATGATTCTGTATGTTCACTGGCCCGGACACAAAGCATGACCTTTCCGTTTCCGATGAATGTTTCCACATATGTTCGATGTGTCGTTATATACTGTAGTATGGTTCTTGTCATTTACGTTTGCACAATAGGTTTCATATCTACGAGTTAAATTGTAAAGTAAGGTAGTGCATGCATACGAACTAAAATAACATGCATAGACTTATGAAATCAGCATAAGCGCATTAAAAAATAGTATTTATATGGTCAAAGTGTTACTTGCGTTGACTTGATGAGATATAATTAATCCTTCACCGTCCTATGTCCGCACTCCGTGTATCTCGTCGCAAATTCACAATCACATGTTAGTTTTCAATGTTTTTTTTTTTTTTTGCTGTATCTAGGGAGCAACCGATTGCTCATTAGTCCAATTGAGCAATCACGCTAATTAAGGAAAGTACGGTTTTGCTAAACATCATGTGCCTGATTTTAGCTTATGTCTCAGTCGACGACATACACCGTTCGATCAGGTTTGCTTTTTGATTCGCTCGTTGGGTCCTCCGGTAGGAAGCATGGTTGCGATTTTTCCTGGCCTTTTGCACCCGATGAGACCGAATGGGCTTTTCAACATATTGGACTTTTTTATCACGGGTCTGTTTGCTTTTTGTGTTTTTCGTTTTTCTGTTTAGGTGGACAGATCATAGTGGGCCGTTTGTCACGGGATTTTTCTTTTGTGAGTTTTGTGTTTCTGATACGCTGGCATTTTTGTGTGGGCTCACATGAGCGCGATAGAGAAGTGAGAGAGCATTTGATTTTTTGTGTATAGTTTGAGCCATAGCTCTGTGTTTATTGGTAAGTACAACACTCGTATTTTTTTTTGCTAATTCTTAGGTATCTAATTTTTCTTATGTCTCAATCAATTTGCTATGCCATCAGACCGTTCCACATTTTGTCTCCAGTCACGCTCGGCCATCCGATCATTCCGTATTTTTGTCTCCGGTCCCGTGTGCGTGTGCGTGTGCGTGTGAAATTTTTCTCAGTGTTTTGTCTTCTATCCGTGTCTTGGGAATTAATGGGTAGTTATTGGGACACATTGTTTTGTCTTTGCTCGCTTCGTTCGATGTTCGATGTCCCTGATTTTTATTTATGAATTTTCTTTCTTTTCCTGGAAATATCTTTTATTGGTGAGTGTGTTTTATATGGATGGCCATTTCTTCTTTCCCTTTTTCATTTGTTTCTTCTTATTCCTTCATTATTGTGTATTTTACCGTTGTTCAACCACACCATAGTTGGACATTGTTCTATATGTATTCGCTTTTTATTTGATGCGTATTGTATTTTTCACAAGAAATGTGCATCTAGTAACTAGCTTTCTATATGATTGTGCTTTTCTTGAGAAATGTGCAACTAACAACCAATATTCGATATGAGTTGCACTTTTACAAGAAATGTGCAACTCTAACCGATTTATGATACGATTTTCACATTTCTCTCAAATTTGTACAACTGGTTGATTTAGTTCCGTATTCTTTCAAATTTGGGTAACTAATTAACTAGTTGCATATTTCTCTCAGATTTGTGCAACTGATTAGTTAGTTGTTCATTTCTTTCAGATTTATGCGACTAATCGACCAGTTGCACATTTTCTTAGATTTGTGCAACTAGCTAGCTAGTTGCATTTTTTTTGCAAATATGAGTAACTAATCGACCAGTTGCACATTTCTCTCAGATTTGTGCAACTGGCTAGTTGGTTGCTCATTTCTTTCGGATTTAAGCAAGACCAATTGCACATTTCTCTCAGATTTATGTAACTGGTTAGTTTAGTTTTCAAATTTGAGTAACTAATAGATCAGTTGCACATTTCTCTCATACTTGTGTAACTGGCTAGTTAGTTGCTCATTTCTTTCAAATTTGTGCAACTAATCGACTACTTACACAATTCTCTTAGATTTGTGTAACTGGTTAGTTTAGTTGCATATTTTCTTTCA